>OOFE01021028.1:36306-55364 GCA_900323365.1 Monocentris japonica | reverse complement strand
CCTCCCCCCCCCTACTCTCTTTTTCATGTAGCTGATGACCACCAGGCTCTGATCTGGGACATCCAGCAGATGCCGCGGGCCATCGAGGACCCCATTCTGGCCTACACAGCTGAGGGAGAGATCAATAATGTCCAATGGGCCTCCACCCAGCCTGACTGGATTGCTATCTGCTACAACAACTGCCTGGAAATCCTCCGGGTCTGAGCTGGGTTGTTGGTACTCCCAGGACTGAAAAGGAAAGGCAGACAGGACATAGTGCAACTCAAAACGTTTCTCAAGTTGACCTCAAAGCTGACGCCACTTCATGTCAGTGTTTTGTTTGTTTGTTTACGAAGGACCGAGCAATATTCAGTTCATGCTAGTATTGGCAGCGTCTCGATAATTCACGTTGGTGCAGGTGAAGTATGTATACTTAAAGCGCTTTTCAACTTGGTGACAACTAGAGGATAAGGAGGGCATTTTTACAATGTGGGGAGCAACACCTTACTACTTGACTGTTTGCTCCTCGGTACAGTACCAAGACGTGGCACTGGCCGTTCTTTATCAGGAGCACCCGACAAAAATATTGAGTCTCAAGTAGCCAAAAGACTGTACAGACACCAAACGATGTTCAGTAGCCCTTGAGCTTTCAGCATGTTGTTTGATAGACAAGTAGACTAGTTAGTTACATGTTTCTGTTTTCATATGTAGTGCACTTTGTTACTCGTAGTTCAACCCATAACATTCAACTATTCCTATACGTATTTTTTGACACTGCTAATATTGACAATTTAGCCATAAACCAAACTGGATTTAAGTGTTCATGTATTCAGTTATTTTTTAACCTTCAAATATATTTTATTGTTGAATATCAGTTGTGATATGAAAATACACACCTCTGTTGTAATAAATATGTAGCATTTTTTTTGTAGCCCAGTGTGCACTCACTGTAACAATACAGATTCCTGTTTCATTTCAGCATCAATAATGTTTATTTGTAGCAACAACAGCAATTCAAATTTTATAGAGAATAAACAATTCCTCATACTAAACCCCTTTATAGAGAAGTTTTATGTCAAGATAATATTTAACACTTTCAGTTATGTCATGAATGATCAAAACCACCATAGGAGTCTATGGTACAAGACCTGTAATTAGAAACTGGTCTTCTTCCAAATACTATATACTCAATATCTCTATAAATAGAGGATCTAGTCTGTGAAAGTGTTATTTCATCAACCAAAGAACTAAAATTAACTACTATCCTTTAAAAAGTACCATAACTTGTTCTAATTGGGTTCTATCAATCATTTTGTACGGGGGGGTGTCACTTTTTTCAAATAGTAGGTATCATTTTGAAACTAAATGTACTTTGCAAACCGTCACCGATTCACTGTAATCCTGTTTACTTTGCCCAAAAGTGAGATGTGTACCTGAGACAGGTGGACCATGCTAGACTAACTCCTCCCTGCAGGCTGTAAGTAGTAGAAAAACACCAGATAGAAGTTGCATTTGGAAGCCGAACAGGTTGGGATGAAACACCACTTCACCGAGAAGCGTCAGATGACAGGCAGCACAGGGTCCGAGAGGTGTTTCTGGATCTCGGCCAGTCCCGAGGTGATGTCCAGGTTCCCCGGCAGCGAGGGATAGCGGGGGCTGCCGCACAGTCCGGGGGTCGCCATGAGGGAGGGTTTGACCGAAGGCCGGAGCAGCTGGGGGGCCAGCCTGGCGTTGGTCTCAGTCTCGGGCGTGACGGACGTGGACATGGTGTCATTCGATGCCACGGTCACATGGATGCCGCTGGAGAGTGACTCCTGGGACCTCTTAGAGAATTTGATGTCAGGCTGGGCAGCGCTCTAGGGTAAGACAATCACAGATGGCTGGGTAAGTTATGCTGCAGGGATGGGATTGTTCAAGGTCTTTGAACATAAAATTTCATTCATTTCAGATGCTATATTACAGTTTTCCTGTCTTTTTTTGTGTTTGTTGCATGCCTGAGGTTGAGATTTGGAATCATACTATTTTGTTGATCGCTTTGATCGATAAAAATGAATCACTATTAGTAACAATGTTATTAATACAATCACTTTGTATTCCCAAAATGAAGTTTCAGAATGTTCAGCATTGTCCGATACCTGTATAGATGCCCGGCTGTCCATCTGAATGGGGGAGATGGGGTACATGGTGCGTAACACTGATGTCCCGGTCCCGTACAGGCCGGGCGAGTCAGTAGGTAGGGTAGCAGATGAGACGGTGCTGTAGGCAGGAGGGACAGGAGCAATCTGTCTCTGGAGAAGCTGAAGAATAACATTGATGTCAGCTGTCATGCGAGTCTCCAGTCTGGGGAATTGAAAGGGTGGGAAGATGGCAGAGGAGTATGATGTAAGTATCATGTTAGTGACACACTGGACAACACTGATGGCACCCAAGGATTTATTTCTGCATTCTTGAATGAATTCTGTTAGATCTTGTTACATGGAAACATTTAGTCTCAATAGATTTTTTTTCATTCATTTTCCATACCTGCTTAAACCTATTCAGGGTTACAGGGTTGCTGGAGCATATCCCAGCATGCATTGGGTGGAAGGCAGGGAAACACCCTGACATCACAGAGCGCAAACAGATTTTTGATTGGGATTTTAGCTATTTCTGGGGAAATTTTCATCTACACTACTACGGTCAATCAAGAGCCATATTAGCCGAGCATTACTCCTCAATTCATATTTAGGATTTTTATTTTAAACGCAGTTGAGTTAAAACATTATATTGTAATTGTAAGTGCACCTGTTGAGCTGTGACTGTAAAACCTCAAGTTGAGACTCCAGTTCACTGGGCCTCTCCTCTGTGAATGGCGGTGGGTGGTACGAGCCGCGGACAGAAGAGGATCGCCAGGCACGACTAGAAAACTGTTGCGGCTGACGGTCTGGCCAGTACCGGTACATTCCTGGCACATTCAAAGATGCAGCTGAAATGTAAAGACAAGAATAACTAGAAACTTTACCCATTTAAATTCTATTGAAATGTGTATGTTCAAAAACTGCATGCTTGATAATACACAGTATCAAAACACACAAACTATTAACACATTCATCTTGATCCATGGTTCTTTCTAGGTTTCACTTCAGTTAACACTTATATCTACCTTGGTGGCCCCTGTCCAACACAGCCTCCCTCCCCACTGAGGTGCCACTAGGGGGCAGCAGTTGTACCACAGGGGGGGAGTAGTCCAGCCTGGCATCGTCTGGGGGGTACAGCTCCACTTTGGCCCCACGGGCAAGGGGCTTACTCAGGTCCTCACTAGACTGAGAGCATGGAGATCCACAACTGCAGTGGTCGTCCCAGTGGGCCTGGGGAGCTGAGTGACGATGACGCAAGCACTGAAGGGGGTACGAGTCTTCGTGGTCCATTCCATCTGCTCACAGCAAAGCCGTTGCAATGTTAAAAAGAACAATTCATCAACTTGATTGCTATTTGGTATCAGAATAATTCTGGTGTAATAAAACTGCTTTTATTTCCTCAAAGAGATTGTTTTGCCTTGTCTTATTTTCTTAATTTCAGTCTACAAAATCATGAAATTATGTGAGAAGCCTCTAATAATGTCGTTTTCAGCTTATGTTGCGCAATACAAAGGATCTGATGTACATATGAACTACGAGCCCAATTCAGGCCTTGGCTTAACTGCCATGCAGTGGTTTGAAGTCATTTTTTACTACACCGATTCCAATCCTGGAGGGTTTTGTGTGCATAAAGAAAAGCACAATTGACTCAATTTTTAGTTCGAATGTGAAGGTGGGCATGCCTTGCTTTACGTATTGTTAGGCTGAATCCCCACAGACAGCTGTAGGGTTGGAATCACCGGAGTGGGGTGCAGCACTTCAGTCTTGTTCTGAATTGGGCCCTTCGTCTGCAAGGCTGGGGTTATGCCATCCTCCTACACTTTTGACTTGGCTTCTCTGATATAGTTAGAATTGTCTCTTCATCAACGTACCGTCTTGTCTGATAGTTTCCCCTTCGATGTTTCTCGATTTGTATGTCTTCACTTTTGCCCCTTCTTAGGACATTTATAAGCATTGCTAGTTTGAAAGGACTAAATCTGAAGGAAAGTTTCATTCCCTATTGATCACTTACATTTTTCGAAAGAGGTGCTTGTTTAACCATTGAAAAATAGTTTGGATTCAAAATAAGACATTCAGACATTCAAAAAAATAACATCTGCAGACAATGACAATTTTCTTTGCCATTCTGTACCAATATACAGTTTTGCATGTCTTATTTTCATATTTCATATATTTTGCTGAAGCTTACCTGGCCTGATTCGGCAGTCCAAGTGTATTTTGTGTCTTGGCCTGCGGCGATATCCACAGTCGTCACCAGAATCATCAGCTGTTATTATTGGTGGAACTTGATCAGCCTGATGAACACGGACAAAAATGTGCTAAATACAAACTTGACATACAATACAACAAGACATTGCAAATTACAACAGAGTGCTATCAGCCATTACTAAAGGGATACCTGTTGACTTTGAGTCTGTCATTTTCTATTCACCAGTAGTTCCCATAATGCCAGTGCCAATACAGACACTTGTCCCTTGTCTTTTTAACATTCTTAGCATCCTTCAGTGTCGCTCTAGCAGAAAACTAGCTCATTAGCTTGCAACTAGCATTATCCATTAGTTTCAATGAGAAATGCTAACAATGCTAACATGTTGTTTTTAGGCTAGCTGAAGACCAAATGCTAAATATTTTTACAATGACATAACAAATACCTGAATAAGAACAAATGTCAAGGTATCCCTTTAATAAATACCCCAAAACTGATCTATGATGACGCCGTACATCTCTAAGGTCAAAGGTGATCTCCAAGTTCCTCCAGAAGTTGTCTGCAAAGCTGGGGTAGATATCTAGGATCTCCAGTAGGTCGTCCCTCAGGATGCGGTGCAGGTCACAGTAGGTAATGGCATGTACATCCGAATTGGACTTCCCTGGCTCGTCATACAGGTGGATAGGCTCCCCAAAGATGTCGTTCTTTTCTGCAAGTGGGTGATAAGTTTCTTGATGGAATAGATGAAGTATGGCTCTGGAGCATTTTTGCACTTCTAGCAAAAACACTTTCAAAATATCTAATTTTCATGGCAGAATAGATTATATATATATATGTGTATATGCTTTACCTAATATGGCTACCACCACATCATCCCTGATGACCTGGAGTGAACCACGGGAGATGAAGAAGAGAGAGTCCAGTATGTCTCCGTAGTGGATCAGAGTATCTCCTGGCGGAGCATGGACCATCTTGAACCTCATAGCCAAGGCACGCAGACAGGCTTGACTGCCCCCACGGAAGGCCTTGCAATTCTGCAGCAGAGATCGGTTCAAGTGCAAACAAATGTCTGCCTGCAAACACCCTGGAAACCCTTTCAGAACCTAAATATGGTAAGACAAAAACATCAATTTATCATTGATTAGATGCAACATAGGACATTCACTAATCATGACATCCATATGGTACAGGAGGAAGTGGGCCTAATTCAATAATACTCAATAATACTCAATAATTCCACTCAATAAGTCCATTTTTTTTACTTACAGCATTCATGTCAATGCCATTTGTGTAGGACCATGCACGTTGGAAGTACTCCTCCAGCCTTTGGCGAAGGCCCCCTGGGATTTGGTGGAAGCGGATGAACTCTTTGACCCGCAGCATCTGGGTGTGGTAGCGGGTTGTACCAGAGTACAGCCTCTGGATGATGGCAGACACATTCCCAAATATGCTGGCATACATGAGAGCTGGGATAGAGGAAGCCACGACAAGACATGTTTTAAACATCTCACTGCACGAGTAATTACATCTTCAATATTGGAGGCTAAAAGAGGAATAATGAAGACCATGTTTTGGAACTGACACTGTGCATGAAAGAGGGTTTGGAAAACTCACAGCCAATGACCATGACGCAGATGGAGAAGAGCTTCTCAGAGTTGGTGTTGGGAGAGACATTACCGAAGCCCACACTGGTCAAACTGCTGAAGGTGAAGTACAGAGCCGTGACATACTTGTCTTTGATTGATGGACCAGAGGTGGAGTCACTGTCGTTGTATGCCTTACCTAGTTGCTCAGCCAGGTTGTCGAGCCAACCCGTCTCTGTGTATGGCCTCTCCACAAAGCCAATAGCATACCAAATGCAGGCTAGCCAATGGGCGATGAGCACAAAGGTGCACATAAGCAAGAAGAGGACAGCAGCCCCATATTCAGAATACCGGTCCAGCTTTCTTGCCACACGGACCAATCGCAGCAGCCGAGCTGTTTTCAGCAGACCAATTAAGGTTGCCATCTTTGGTGTCCATGAACAACAGGGAGAAGAAGATAGGCGGGGGGAAATGGCCATGTAGTTTAGTTTAAGAGACTTGAAGTAGAAAAAAATTGAGTAGTTTCTAAATTGTGCAAGTAAGAGGGTTTATGGAGCTATGTCGACACCACAATTAGACTTACAGTTGCAAGAAAAAGTTTGGGAACCCTTTTGAATGACCTCCTTTCCTGCATAAATGGATCCTAAAATATGGTCTCATCTTCATCTGTCATAAAAATACATAAGGACAATGTGATTTAACAAATAACAAAAAAAATACTTTTACATGTTTTTATTGAACATATTGTTAAAACTTTAACAGCCTATGCTGGAAAACTTATGTGAACTTCTAGGATAATGACTTCTATGAAAGGGGGTAATTGAAGTCAGCTGATCCAATCATGAAATGACATGACCAACAGAGTCTGCTCTCCAAAAAGAGATCTGTTGAAGTGGAATGTGCCCCAGTCAAAAGAAATTTCAGAAGACCTCCAGAGAGGAGTTGTTGAGGCTCATAAGTCTGGAAAAGCATTTCCACAAAGACTTGGGCCTCCATCAGTCTACAGTCAGACAGATTGTATACAAATGGAGAAAATTCAGTGCCCTTGCTGCTCTTCCTAGGAGTGGACGTCCAGCAAAGATCACAGCAAGAGCACATTGCATAATGACAAGGAGGTGACAAAGAACCCAAAGGTAACAGCTCAGGATCTGCAGGCATCTCTTGACCTTTCTAACATCAAGGTCCACAATAAGAAAAACACTAAACGAGTGGTGTTCATGGAGGATACCAAGGAGGAAACCACTGCTCTCCACAAAATACATTGCTGCCTGTCTCGAGTTTGCCAAAGAACCTGGATGTTCCACAAAGCTGCTGGAACGATGTTCAGATGAGACAAAAATCAAACTTTTTGGCAAAAGGGCACAATGCTATGTTTGGAGGAGACAAAACAGCGCAACCGTTTGGTTGAGGTTATTGCTGCTAAAGGAGGTTCTACCAGTTACTAAATCTCATGGTTCACATATTCTTTCCAATCCAAGCTGTTTGAACAATATGTTCAATAAAAACATGTAAAAGTACTATTTTTTTGTGTGTGTTGTTTGTGAAATCACATTGTGTTTATCTACTTTTATGACTTAGATGAAGAGCAGACCATATTTTAGGAGCCATTTGTACAGGAATGCAGGCCTTTTAACTATTTGGGCTTTTTAAATTTGAAATAATGTAGTTCTTACCTCGTCAGACCCCGATCTGAAAACGAGGAGGTCAAAGGGGATTGCTGCGAACAGATCAATCGGGAACCAGCCTTTGATATAATGTTTGGCTATCCGACTCGGCTGTGTGACCACCTCATCATTGTGGTTCACGTAGGTTGTGCGAAAGTTGATGACTATATCCACAATGAACAGCACATCCACCATCAGGTCCACCACATTTAAAGGGTCACATGTGTAGCCACAGCTCCTCTGATCTACGTCCCCATGTTCGTCCAAAAGGAAGGCGGCAGAGTAGGGAGTGAAGACAGCTGTGTAGAGGACCAGGAGGAGAATAATCCAGTCCCAAAATGCCTTGAAGGCGCTGTAGTGAAGCAAGATCCACCATGTTGTCTCTGGCACCTGCAGTTTGTATTCAGGAAGTACATCGGACTCCAACGAAAGTACCTAGGCATGAAGGTGCAGTGATGATATATCAGTATAGGATTATTCTCACACAATTGAAAAATCTGAAATTTCATGTACTTTGCGTCTATACTAAGTCTTTAAAATGCATCTAGTATTCTTACAGTCGGCAAATGTATAAACCTATCCATCCACCCACACAAATGACTGTAAATTGTAACTGTTGTCCCTTTTGACACGAAGCACATCGGGTACATTTTTGAAGGAAAACACCTTTTCAAACCACTATCTCAGCACGCCGAACACCCTTTCTCTCTGATCTTATAACAACCAACAGACCTTTCTGGAAGACATACTGCTTTGACCATGTTCACGGTCTAGGCTGCATGCTCTGGCTTTGCGACCTTGCAGGTCCCAGGAATCCTTGATTATCCTGTCAGTGGTGACTCTCAATGGAAGCAAGACTTGGGTGACCATTCCTCCTAACGATTGCATCCATAATTTAGTGTATGTGTATGGATATGCATAAAGAGAGTATGGAAAAAGTCTCAAGAGGATGCAAAAGAATTACTCTGCTGTTATCAACGGCGCGAGAGCTGACTGAATGCAGCAGTGGGTTGGTGTGATGGCTTTTATGGTGAGCTGGGCATCGTGATCACATAACAGTTCATGTGCTGCCAAAGTCCTCATGTTCTCTTTGGCCCAGTCAATGGAACATTTGCTGCCCTGGCCGATTCGAGTGGCCTTGCACCTCACTCTCTTTGAACAAAATTGACAGACAGACAGACAGACAGATAACTAGAGATCCAAATCCAGAAATCCAGGGACAAATAGACAGAAGTCAAAGGTCGTTGCAAACACTATTCCCTTGCACTTGTCTCATGTCCGACGCACATCATCACACGGAGGCAGTGATGCAGAACGCCAGGCCCCAGGGCCCAGCAGTAACAACAGCGGCTCAATGGCACTCTCCACACCCAGGAGGAAAACATCCCACCACTAAAGCGCCTACTGATTTTTCCACTAGCGGGTTAACCGCTGACTCCCACGTGATCGTGGCAACAGCATTGCTACCAGGTGACTGTTAATGATTTTTTTTTGTATGTTACTGGGACCAGAAAGGAAAACAATATACTCTAATTACAGACCGACATTGACATCACTATGCATGTATAGTATGAAATTTGGTGGTGAACGAGCCCAACTCACTCCCCAAATGAGATGTCCTGAGATGTACCAACTCCTTCCTGGTTCTCAAGTCAGTTCAGTCGCATGTCTCCAATGAATAAACCGAAGAGACACACAGTGAGAGACTGAGCTCAGAGGTTCTCGGCCCCCATACCTGTGTGACCTTCTCTGTGACGTTCTGAGTACGGTCCTTCACCTTGGGGGTGCTGAGCAGCTCCACCCTTGGAGTTGGGGGGGACAGGCGTTCGGGGCCCCTGTTGGCTGGTCCCCCACTCTTCATAAGATCCGAGTCAGACATGGAGCTCTGCTGGAGATGGGGTGAAGGAAAAGCAGGAAGTTACATTTTGGCTAACGTAAGGCCTATAAGCCCTATTCACTATTACAGGTTATACAAATATACTGATGCCTGCCTTCCTTTAACATCATGTCCTGTTTTTATCATTGCTGTTTTATATGTTTCTCTTCTTTTACTCTGTATTTTAGCTTTTATTGTTTCTTGGAAAGCATTTTGCCTGCACACGAAAGCCATTCTCCAAAATAAAATGATTATCACTATTATTATTGTTGTAGTGATTGGCTTAACAGAATTAGCTGGGTGACTGCATAACTTCTGACCGATAGATTTATTTGCTGACATCGACAGATATTGGCCTTTAATTAAACATTAGAAATCTGCCAGTCAATGTCGTCCTCCTCCCTGACCACAGCTACAGAACAGAACAGCCTGTAAGTAATGAATGTTGTTTTCTTTGCACATTTTATTCATTTAAGTCTTAACTTATGAAGAATGGAGAGTTTTAGTGTCACATAATGGTGTAAATGCAGAGGTGTTTCTATCCTACTGAGAATAAAATTCTGAAGTCCTTGTAACTAAACATTTAAAATAAAGATAAACAAAATATTGGCTATTAGCAACTTCAGTCTAAAAATATTGGTATCGGGGTTGGCCTTCATAAATCCATATCAGACAAAGCCTAGTTACAATATGTGCAGAAAGTGCAGAACAGACAATATTATGGGTGATTTTCAATCTGAAATTGGAGATATCACACACAATGTTCCAACTTCGCCTTGAAGATGAATGAAGACAAAAGAAACTAGCCTAGTGTTAAACTTGCACTCTGCACCTCCCCTCTCCAAACTCCCCGGTCCACCCTCGTGTCCCAGGAGGCTCAGCTAGCCGCGCCCCTCCCAAAAATACAAATGTGGAAAAAGTCTCAATACTTGACTCACAAATTGCTACAGCATAGAAAAAGGTACTTTCACCAGCCGGTCAACTCTTCGACCAAACCAGATTGCCCTTTAAGTAACATACCTGATTCGAAACTCAGAATGTCAGATCCCTCTTGGCCTTGACCCCTGGGCGTCCTCGATTCAAATCTCAATCCTTCAGAGTATTTTCTGGACAAATGTGGTCAAAAATATTCGCCCTCCTCTTTCGTAGTACTTGTTTCCGGGTGTGTGGGTGCAGACCTCAAGGTTGTACCCTCCACACTGGCATTAGTGGACTGGGTTTCAGCTAGCATGTTGCTACACAACATTCTCTAATACTGGAAACTAATCAATGCCATGCTATAGCAGAGGAGGAACTGACGGGAAAAATCAATGGCAAATCATTGACAACCAGAGGAAATGGGACTCAGTGCCGCTGCATTGGACATTCCTGTCAACATCAGATTAACATTTCAATTTTCCTATATGCAGCGTAGGCTGTTAGTGTAGGTTTATCATGTGCACTGTTATAAAGGATGCGGTGGTGTGACGACAAAAACACACTGGCTAATGGTATGGCAACCGCTCAATATGTAGCATGCATACTGTTACTGTGGGATCTTATTGACTGCACTGACACCCCATTACTATGAGGGGGGTTATGACCTGTGGTGTGGCACAGTGGCTCTAAATGTCCTTCAGCCGTAACCTTCAGCCATCTTTTTTTCTCGATAATAGTTTCTAAAGCTTGGTGCAAATACTTTTTGAAGTGTGGAGACAGAGAAGATATGTCATTACACACACATTCATTCTGCAGTGGTAAAATTAAATTAAACTTTAATGGACTTGAGACACCACACCCACTTAAAGTGAAATTTCACTTTGGTAGAGCATTTTTCATTTTTTTAGTGCACACCCTTCTGTAGAAGTTCATCAATGATCAGCCACCTCTATTGACCACTAAAGAGACCTCTAATCACCACCTCACACTTAGAAAAACCGAGTCATGCTTCCTACATGTATATAAAGCAAAGAAAAGAAGATGCAGGGAATACTGTTTCACTCTGTGTCACTCTGTGGATCACAATCTTTAAGATGTAATTTCGTCTGCAATTCTCGATATTACAAGCTTGGAGGAAAAGCCTGAGGGAAACAGTGTATCCCCAGGGTGGCTAAAGCTGAAGGGGCGGCTGCTCATGAACTTCTGCAGGATGAAACTGTTCAGGGTGAAATATCACTCTAAACGAGGACCTCAATCTCAAAGTCCTTTCTCATACAGGCAGCATCAAAATGGCCAAGACACTCATGTTTTCATACTGGCAATGTCTATTCCGTATGTCGACATGACTAGCACCGACATGCCTTGGTATCAGTACCCATTGAAGTACAGTACATATGGTGGCAGATACTTCCTTTGTGAAATTAACCATTCTACCAAGTGTCCAGGAAGAGTCTTTTCAGCTCTGGGCCCGGATGTTGTCCCAGACTCGAACGACATCTGGGCAGTCGTGGAGAGCTTCTATTAGGGTTGAGGCTGCCTCTAGTTGGGCCTGGTCCAGGGGTGTGGGGGTTTGGGGCACAAACTCCAACCCAGCAGATATGATCCGTATCCCCAGCTCCTCCAGGGAGGCCCGCACCTTTTTCAGCTCTGTCATGTCGCAGATGAACTGAAAAGAGAGAAACAGATCGAAACATTACATGAACTGTGGCGGATGTACAGGCTCTATTATAGTGTATGAAGGCTGAACAGATGTGCGAGTCTGTGTGCGTGCCATCGGGATAAAATGGTACAACTACAGTAACCTTACTTTTGAATTTCATGGAACGAAATAATACGGAGGCTAATCTCAAACAAAGCAATACATAAGAATGGGTTCATATATGTCTCTGAATTTCCCATGATTGCTGATTCCCCATGATTGATATGCATTTTGAACGGGTTTCATGTGTCCTGGGGTTATAAAAGTCACTCAACCTATAAATCTTAAATTGAAGTTAAAAAAAAAATTTTTAAAAAATCACTCAAATTGGAGATACAAGGTTTGCATCTTACAGCAGCAATACATTCCCTCACACGGGCTGCCATGTCTGACCTGCAGGAGGGGCTTCTCCTCCTCGTCCTCGGTCTCCTGGACGTCCTCGGCCCCGGCATCAATGGCCAGCTCCAGGGCTCGCTCTGTCGTGATGCGCTGGCCTTGCACCACCACCACCCCCTTCCTGTTGAAGTTGTGGCGAGCACCATCTGCCAGCATCCCTCTGTGGACGAGCACAGAATTACACGTACACAGAAGATGAGTACACATTAAGTTAGATGATCTCACTGCTGGCAAACAGACTGGAACCATCCTCAGTGACCCCTAAAGGGACCTCTAGTCACCACCTCACACTACAAGTCATGCTTATAACACATCTACAAGCAAGGAAACGCAGATGAAGGGAATGTTATTTCATTGTGAATCCTAATCTTCAAAGACACATTCACTGGTGATCCCCGTCCACAGACATTTTTAGGTATTCCTGTCAGACCAGGGTGAAATAATATTTGTGAGTAATTTGTGGTATTTGTTTTCACATGCTTTGAGTACCAGATGGTTGAGGCTTGCCACATAGGGTAATACACTGTAGCAGAGTTAATGGAAAATTCCACCCTCGGATATTCTCACACTGTTATATTTCAATCTGTGATGTTCAGCGCATTCCAGGAGTTACTTTGCGATGAAATGTTGTAATTTACTTTTGTGTTGCGTCCACTTTTCCTCAACCTGCCTCGTCTACTTCTGCTTCACTTAGCGATATCCTACGTTTCCCAGAATGCCTTTCAACAACCCCCAGAAAAACTTGTATTCAGCTGGGTTTTACTTGTAGGTGGAGAGGGCGCTAGTGATAGCAATAGCAACAGCAAGGGTTTCCAGTAGAGACAAAATGACAGTTACACCCCTTACTTAAAACACAACATGTCTTGTGGCTGCATTGCATTCTGGTCTACTGATGCTACTTGGTGTCTCTTCCTCTTCTACAATGGATTTCTCCCTGTATGATTGTTGAACATCGGTGCAAAATGTTGAGTCTATTGTAGCTGTGCTGGAAATATCTAAACATGACATCATGCCATTTACATTTGGCCAATTATCCACAGGAATATGAAAAACACACCACCAAACAACAAAATGGACACAGGAATTCAAGGTACATCGCCAATAGCTGTTCTTTAGTGTTCTTTAGTGGATTCGATAACAGCAAAGTGTTTGAAAGTCAATTTAACATGCCTGTCCAATAGCTATAGTTTATTATTTCATCTATACAAATATAGCAGAATAAGACAAGAAGCCCCCCCCCATGCCTTCTCAGAGCAAGCCCTTACCCATTCTTGTTAAGGAGGTGCTTGATTTCCTGGTGGCTGCGGCTGTTGTTGTCAGTCAAAACCTCAATGAGCAGCAGGCATCCTCCTGGCCCCCTCGCTTCATAGGTGTGCTGGGTTCCAGCTTTGGCCTTCTCCTGTGGAGGCAGGAGAGGAGGAATATAGAAAGGTAACCCTCAGTAATACAGCACACACATTCTTTCTCTCTTCATTCCTCTCTCTTTGAACACACAGACACACCCTCAGTAGCATCCATGCCATTGAAACCAGTTGAAACAAATAGAAAAATCAACATCTGTGCGTTTAATTGAGCACACGTGCAACGTCAAGCACACAGTTCATCTTAAACAAAAATCAAAATCATATCACAAGACGTTGAACTGCACGGACATATAATGCATGATTAAAAGTTTCAAATGATATTCCCTAATTTGTTTCAGATCTCATTTTGAGAGAGATTTCTTTCCCTGGATTTTCACTCAGCCTCCTCCTCACTCATCGTGATAAGATGTAGTCAACCTACCGCACCCTTGATTGCAGCATCTATGGATGCTCTAGGCATGTTCTTGCTTCTGCATTGCTCCAATATATTGGCTAAGGCCACGTTGAAGTCAGGGTTAGATCCCCCTTCTGCAAAGACATCAAGGTTGGTTGAATTAAACAGTCCAAAAAAACCCATTAATTGTAGTGAAAGTATGCATTTCTCATTCCTTGTATTTCGGTAGACTTACCTTTAACAGCTATCCTTATCATCATTCCAAACTTCATGAACATTCTACCTCGTGCTTCATCTTTGGGTCCTTTTATGTGTTTAACCTTTGACCACTTGTTATGGCCAGCACGTAAGGTAGAGCACAGCTGTAGTGATCTGACAGGTAAGGTTTTCCACGGCGGATGTACACGTGAAACTAGCAGGTCTGTGTGCACTAGGCATATCCCTGCGCCTGCTGAAGAAGAGGCGACGACAAGTCTTCGGGAACAGAAGGTCCACAGCGCCCTCAACACCACTGCCCCCGCCATTGCCCTTGAGATACAAATCCAACTGTTAGTGCAGAGACTGCTACTGCTTAGCACTATTTAACACAGATTGGATACAAAAGCCCGACTTTAAGCCTCTGAGGATACACACGACGCATGTGAAGTACTTTGTTGTGGTGTTTAGTAAGGAGTGCTACAGCTGCTGTTAAGTTAACGTTACTGTCTGTTTCTAGTGAGCAGACTGTGTGACTGCTCTCACTAGGAAATGCAAAGGGTGAATCAATGGATACCTTAACGCTTTAAAACTTTAGAAAATGTGAGTGAAATTGTCTAAGCCTTAGTTTTCTATGATAACTTACAGCTAGGCTAGTCCAGAGACCATGCAGGCACCCAGCTGCCCTTGTGAGACTGACACTTCCTGATGGTGATGACGTCAGAAGTGGAGCTTTCAAAATAAAAGCTCAAGCTAGGCTTCAAGTAGCACACGAGGGCGACAGACCCCACGTTTTTAGGTAGGGGTTCCAAAATGCTTCATGTCAGGGACCCCCAAACACATCACATACCCCCATTTGATACAGGTTTCGCCCCAGGGACCTGACAGGGTTTTTGTTGTCTGTTTATATTGTAGGTGGAGAGATGACAGTGAGTGAAACCTCTAATCTGAGCAGTCATTCTTGTACATTCTCTACAGTGTTAACCTCTAGTGCAGGGGTTTTTCAATCCTAGTCCTTGGGACCCAGGGCCTTATTTTTTTTTTCTTTCTAGCTGTCTAATCAGGGATTATTTTACACCCGGCATGCAAGCTGAATGCATTGAACTGCTACCTGGTAGGATAGAAAACCAGCAGTACTCTTGATTGAGAACCACTGCTCTAGTGAATGAATAAATAGTGGAATTAAACTATTACTTGTTTTTCTGGGGACCCCTGGAACCCCCTCAAGGACCCCTGGGGGTTCCTGGATGCAGTTTGGGAACCATTGCACTGGAGAAGCACCACTAAATTTGGTTTCAAAGCTTACAGTAATACCAGCCAGGATATTATAATTCTTCTCTTGTATTTTGTTTGTGTCTGGTTTGCAGGAGTTTATTGGTTCCATTTCATTGGCCCAAAATGTAGTCAGTGTTAAATGTTCTATCAGGGGAATGGGAATTTTGGTCTCTTGCCATGGGACCTGTGCCAACTAAACCATACTGCTACTATTTATGTTGTTGCGATACAATAATAGGCCCATGACCCATTTTGCATCCCGACCCACATTTTCAGAAACCAGGGCCCATATTTTTTACTCAGGTGTAATTAAGTTGAAAACATGTACTGAATGCATGTAAAAAAACAACTGAACAGTATACGCTTATCATATAACTGAGAAGGAGTGTTTGGTCTGATAATGGGAATAGCAAAAGGAAGGTCATAGGAAGAAAGTGAAAAAGAAACAACATACGGATGGATGGAGAAAGAGACAAACAGGTGGATGACCACACCAGAGGGGAACAAAGAGTTAAGTGAGATGGAGGCCATAGCCAATCAGAGTCATCTGGCTCTGACAGACAACAGTACCAAGAAATGCAAAAGGAGGAGGTTTCCTCTACAGAAGTCTGCCCTCCACAGATAGCAGCAGGTCCTCCCACATGATTACTGAAACCTGATTAGTGATGTCCATTGAGTCTCTGAGAAGTAAACTGAGAGGAGTCTGGAAAGAAGTGAAGTTTTAAGAGATCATTTCTTGATGTCAAGAGACCCCAAACCTCTAGAACATCTTTAAAGGCAGTTTTGGTATTTATCAAATAATTTGTCATTCAGCCATAAAATAGTTCATAGGTTCCTGCCCTGAAACACCAAAATAAAGTTTTAACTTTTTAAACTTTTTTTTTAAAGAAATTCCACTGATCATCGTCGTCATCACTTGTGAGTGATCTGCAGACAGGAGGAGCAGTGATGGGACACCAGCAGGGGAGCATACTTCTTTGCTTTGGGAGACGGGTTCTTTCATCACACCCCGAGGAGGACAAGGTGTTTTGAAGGGAGTTGCGTGGAAAGCTGATTGTCGATTAAATGTGTTGGTTTAGGTGAGGATCACAAAGAAGTCATGCTGTCTGTATGGGGAATGAGCACCTTGATTCTGTTCCATGTCGTAACAGTGACTGCCCTGGTAAGTGTCCCCTTATCCAAAGTATTTGATTGATGAACTGATTGATTGGTGTAAATAACGATTATTTTTCCTATTATAGATGCATTTATTAACCAAGATGTACGATTTATGAAATGACTTTATGTGCTAACTTTAAACTTTTAGCCATATCAGATTGAGTCAGACATAACACTTACATACCACTGCACATTGGACCAAATATAGAAAATGTCACGTATCTGTGACTCTCTCTTTGATGGTTTGCATTATAGCCATAGATTTATCCTGTGCTCCAGCAAACATGCCAACCATAGACCAACAATATTAACCTAAAATGGGTATTGGAATTTTCTTGAGTGAGACTGATGAGGTGAAGTTGAATAACTTTCGTAACAGGGCTGCTGAAGTATTTTATCTGGACTCTATCTATTGTAGTTTATTGCCACATGCAAGTCCAACTTTGACAACATTGAAGCTACAGCCAGAGGTGCATCAACTCAATCAGTGTCAGAACCTGACAAAATACCTGCCTGGCAGTAATGACCCACTATTAAACAGCCATGAAGTACGTCAGGTCGTTACAGAGTTGTGGTTTCCAATGTTTCAAACACTGTTGTGTTCATGGAGAATTTTGATAATGAAACCAAACTGGCTGCTATGAGCCCTCACAAAACATGATAATAATAATATAATAATCCCATAATACATTTTATACTGGATATTATACAAATATTCCTAACAGGAATATTTTAGGAATGCTATTTTGGTACCATAGGAAATAACAAATGCCACATGATGAAGTCACTGTAAACTCTATTGAGTAGCACAGATACTATAAGTCACTATAGTCGTTTTTCATTAGGGACACTCACACAAATATCCAATCTTCCTTTATGACACAAAACCCACAGAAAGACCACACAAACACACAAGCTCTTAGTTACCACTTGCCTCAACAGCTGCTGACAACAGCCCTCTCCTCATCATTCCTCTCCATCTCCATGGTTAGGAAGCTTCTGAGGTCTGGTTTATCTCTGGAAAAAAAATACATTAAGCTTAACCTTTCACCCACTGAAGTGCAATCCTGCTGCAGTTCATGTTGACCATCGCCTAATCTGCCCTCCGTCTCCTCCATCTCCCCGGGGCGATCCCCGGTGTCGACCCCTGCTCAGCCAACCTGAAAATCACTCTGCTCAAAGGAGCAGAAAGCAAATCCAATTGTGACACAATGGCAGGGAGATGTCTTGGACTAATTGTATTTCAAACACTCCCTCTCTGTCGTGCAACGGAGGTGAATGATCCGTATTAATCAGCAGGGGACCGACTCACAATACATCTGTGGAGGTTCAATGGGAGGGTTGTTTTGCAAAAAGAGCTCGTCAGCTCACGAAAAAGCTGGAGTATCGAACGTCAATCAAATTATGGTTATCAGTATCTAACGTGTGATGGTGCACACACACACACACACACACACACACACACACACCAGTATGTGTCCACAATCCACCGTACAACAACAAACTGTTGCGGTATGAGGCAGTCAAGGTGTCTGTATTGGTTTTGGCTGGGACGCCTCTCCCATAACAAATCACCCCAGGAAACGATAGCCGTGAAACATACTGTAGGTGCCTCTGAGTGCAACATTACAACGCTGTTCACCCACGGCCGGTTTATTTTCATGGATTATGCCAAGAATGTGAGTTAGCTATCACATATCCAACTTCATGGGCTGTTCCAGTCGGGTTTGCTCAGTGGCAGTGAGCGGTTCTCTTTAGCTCACAAGGAAGGCAATGTATGTACACAAATGGTTGGAGAAAGGAACACCCATCGGTGAGGCTGACGTAGTCACAGAAACTATGCACCATTGCTGTATGTGGCTCATGCTTCTGGACCTCCTTTCTTTCTTTCTTTCTTTCTTTCTTTCTTGCTCTCTTTCTTTTTTTCTTACTTTTTACTTTCTCTATCTTTCTTTCTCTCTTTCTTTTTCTTTCTTTCTCTCTTTATCTCTCGCCTTCTTTCTTTCTTTCTTTCTTTCTTTCTTGCTCTCTTTCTTTCTTTTTTTCTTACTTTTTACTTTCTCTCTTTCTCTCTATCTTTCTTTCTCTCTTTCGTTCTTTCTTTCTTTCTATCTCTCTCTCTCTCTTTCTTTCTTTCTGTTTGTCCTCAGTCATGGCCTCTCTTTCTCTTTTTCTCTCTGTCTGGCTAGCTGTCTTCATACGAGTGGTCTAGCTGACTCGCTGCTAGTTTTGCT
>OOFE01021028.1:17070-29203 GCA_900323365.1 Monocentris japonica | reverse complement strand
ACGTGTGTGTGTGTGTGTGTGTGTGTGTGTGTGTGTGTGTGTGTGTGTGTGTGTGTGTGTGAGAGAGAGAGAGAGAGAGAGCGAGAGAGAGCAGAGAGAGAGCACACTAGCCCTGGATCTCAAACAGAAAGCCAGAATGACCAGCAGCGGGGGCGGAGGCAACTGTTCCTATGGTGGCATGATGTCACACACCACAATGTGCAAGGCCAATGGGAAGAAAAGTACATTAAAGAGAGATTTTTTTTATGTCTGAGTGGCAGCACATAGTCACTCACACTTTCAAAGTAATTTGAAAGTTCCATTCCACACCGACCAAGAGTGAGATTGGTTAAAAGCTCAAAACCTTCCATGACGAGTCATCAGTGTCCTGGCCCCAACATGGAGGAAGGAGAGGAAAGAGGAGCAGGAAGAGGAGAAGATGGAGTTTACTTCCAACAGTATCTCCAAAAAAATCTTGAATTTCTGTCCTCATGAACATAAAAGTCTACTCCGTAAAAACAAACAAACTGGAGACTGCTGTCTCCTGTTGTCTGAACAACGCTACCATGTATCGGTCTGTCAGGCTCCAAAAGGCTGATGTGTAAAGCCTTTTGCCGTTAGTAGGTCGACCCCAAGCCCTTTCTCCCTGCAACCTCTGCCCCCAAACACCCTCGCAACAGCATCTGGAATTTCACACAGTACCTTCAGGCCTCGCCCTCGGAGCAAGAGGCACCTGAGTCGTCTGCAGGCCTCGAGTAGGAGTGACAAACCTGACTCACAAGCCACCAGTCTGTCCTCCCATCCACAAGATGAACATCCACACAAAGCAGGAGACGGGACCCTTCACTGTACGTGGCAACATATTTAGGTGTCCAGGGGAAGATGAAAGTACTTTTTCTGCCATGGTTGCTGTTTTTTGTTTTTACTGTATGTATAGTGGATGATTGTTGTTTTAATGTACTTTTTATGATGTCATGAAAATGTTTAAATAAAGAGAATTTGAATCCTCAATTGAATTGAAACAAAACATTAAAACAACTAAGGTCCATGCACACCACAGCACAGCAATGACATTTGGCCATACAGTAGAATACATTCAGGAATAGTAGGTAAAGACATTTTTCCCTCATTTCCCCCAATGCTATGGTGCATTTACGTTTTAGGTATTTAGCCTGTTTCTATCCAGAGGAAATGACATACACTTAAATTCAAGTGTCACCAACATTATAACAGTGTCCATGCAGTATGATAAATAAAAGACTGACGAATCGTGTAAGGATTAGCTCAAAGTCCAGAAATAAGAACCAAGTTTCTTTTTGAGTGCGATCCAGTGCCAGCAGAGTAGGAGGTGACATCCAGTGATACTGACCCTAGTCATGACACATTTTGTCTAGAGATATAACTGCTGGTACTGCTCTTCCCCTCTCTGTCCTTGCTTACCCCTTGAACTCTCCTAGCTGCCTAAAGATTACCACAGAAAATACTAGCATGATGTAAAGATCTAAAAAAATAAAATAGGTTGTAGCATGAAGTGTCCCTATTGGTGAAGTAAGACCTGACACTGTGGCAGATAATGGCTGAACATCTTACAACCACTGACACTGAGGAGCTCTCTGGTCCCAATGGAGCTATGAAGAACCTTGTGAACCTTGTTTTCTTGGAGCTATTAGAGGAGCGGAAACTGTGTGAAACTACATGTTGCTCTGCCCCCTGCTGCAAAAAACAAAATATTGCAACTACAAGCGTTCTCCTTACCGATGCTCCCGCATCAAAAGCCAAATAAAGGGGAACTCATTTCAGTCGACATTGGGGTGAGTGGCATTTTTGAACGGCAGACCATTAAGGGTCTGCAAACTCATCGGGAAGAGGTGGAGAAAATGGAGAGAATAGGAGAGAAAACGTGAAGTCAACATTACAAATGAAAAATAATTAACAGCCGATGATGAAATGCACAATAATTTTGGAATAGCATTTAGTAATTTTTTTTGAGGCATGCTAGACACAGTATTGTGACACTGGAGGAGATTTGGTATCGCTGCACACCTTGTATCTGTTTAATTGTGAATCTCATTTTAGATTAGATCACCGGAAAATGATTCACAGCTCTGACGGTACCAAAGCAGGACTGTTAAGATCCAAACATATGGGGCACCAGACACTGACTGCAGCTGATATAGATATGCATGGGTGATTGCTCCCTGACCAGGGAAAAAGCACAACCCTCCCCCAACGTATGGTGGCAAATAGCTGTCAGTTCTTAGGCGGGGAAGGTTAGGGCCTGTCAAGAGCAAAGAGAGAGAGAGAGAGAGGGAGAGTTCAGGTTATTTCAGGCTTCAGGGACATGAGGAAGGAAGGGTGAGGAAGAGGAGAGTGAGGAGGAGGAGGAGGATCTTGTGGAGGATGTTGATCGGCAATGACAGAAGAAGGAAATGAACAAGCATGATGATGATGATGATGATGATGGTTATCGCACCACCCTTATGATAGAGAACTACAGTAATCCTATACAATTTGTATAGGATAGTAATACCATACAAAAAATACCATCAAATACGATAAGGGCAATATAAACTCTCACAGATACACTTGAAATCTTGATATAAATATTATCGGAATATTATAGTGATAGCATATATAGATTTCTAGAAAATACCATGAGGACATTATAAATGAACTAGTGAGTGCCACAGACACACTTTAATTCTTATACTATGCATATAGGTATTTTATGGGAATATCATAGCGATGGTGCAGGAAATGGAAACAGTGATCTGTTTTACTGTAGCCTGCTGTGGTGATTCGTCATGTTCAGTCGGCATGATGCGGGTTGAGATCATGATGAAGTCAGAAAAGAGGCGGAGAGAGAGAGAGAGAGAGAGAGAGAGGGGCACAGCGGAAAAACGAAGGGGAGGTGCAGACAGAGCTAATTTAACACGGTGGGGGGAAAAAAACAAAAAACTACAGAGCAGCCTGCTTTACGTCCTAGTGTTTGCCCCCAACAATAAGAAGACAAGGTACGGCGTCCGGAAGTCTCACTCTGATGTAGGCAGCATCTTCCCTACCAGCCAGAAGTGAATGAAGACGGTCGGCCGACAGGGAGGGGTCCTTTGATTTCGGGACCACAACAGCGGGCTGCGCTCCCTGTCTCCTCCTGGATGGAGTCGGGTTGCTTGCAGGCAGCGATGGCCATGGGAGATGTCTCGAAAAAAGCATCCACCCGGAACGTGGCGGTGGAGCGCAAAAACCTCATCACCGTTTGCAGGTAGCGTATGCATTTCACCTCTGAAGCATATTAGATGTAGGAGTAGCCATAGTGCCTAATATAATATATAGTCCATGGTTATGTTTCGGTTTTGTCTGCTTTATAAAAAGACTATGACATGCTGCTGGTATTTTGCTGTGGTGGCTGTGGTGGTGATGATGGCCCTGCCAAAGCTGCACATCATGAGATCCACCCTTACGTCATCCTCATAATAAGTCCTTTTAAAGAACCCTAACATAAGGACAAGGAACAGTGGGCCTACAGAGAGAGAGAACACTGTGATAATGGCAGATTTTTACAATATTGCTCATCCGCCAGGCCTTTCTGAGTGAGATGAGTTGTCATCTTGACATATGTGATTTATTTTCGCCCTGCTGATGGCACGGTTGCTATGACGACAACCTTCCAGGGGCAAGGACTAGCTGGTACCCCGGGGAGTCGGGACAGAGAGGCAGTGAGGCCTCCTGTGCGAGCCTATACGTCAAGACATGATCGGACCATGTGGAATTGTGGCATGATTTCTGGAAACTGTAAATGGGACTGCTCTGTCCTTACGAACCCTTTGACAGTGTTACATACAGACCTGCATGCACACACACATACACACATGCATAAAAACACTCATAGGGTGCATACTCAGGCCTACACACAGACATGCACACACACATATTAGCGCTGCTATACTTATGAGGGGATTTCACAGACATTCATTTCCTACCTTGGATTCAAGGGTGCTTGCTGACACAGGGGCAGCTGAAGTGTCCTTGAGCAAGGCAGTGAATACCTGCCAGCTCCAGGGATGCTGATTCTGCACTCTGACCTCCGTGTGAAAGGGGGCATATGAAAAAACTAAAAAATAAACATAATAATTGATAAAGTATCACATTAGGACTGGCAGCTATATGAAGCTTGGAAGGAGAGTAAAACCTGGTATGTGCACACACACACACACACACACACACACACACACACACATACCAAAAAACAGGCCAGGTGAGCAAAATCACGCTTATGCTGAGCCATTGACAAGCCTATCTGTGTCATGTGGTGGTGTGCGCTAGTCCTGTGCTGTGTCTGCTGCGGAGGATAGTCAGCCAGTTATTGTCCTGCATGTGGCCCGGGTCTGACTGGCTGAAGGAGACATTGTTGGCCTTAGAACAATGGAGAGCGAAATCCCTTGGCTCTCTGGCTTTGGGACCAAACTAGTGCCAGGATAAGCATTGTCTTATGGTCACGCGCACACACCATTGGCAATGTGTGTGTGTGCGTGCGTGTGTGCATGTGTGTGCATGTATGTGATGGATGTGTGTGAGTAGCAACATCCAGGATTGATGGTATACATGCACAATGAAAACAACTCTCTGGCTTAAGAACCTGACATGACATCATGAAAATCTCTATCTGAAAATACTTCTCTCAAGAAATATCCACCTATATGACTGTGCACAGTCATGTTATTTGCTGTCATCACTAGGTCGTGTCCAATAGGGGTCAGTTGGCTCATATGGCCACTTTTTACCCCACAGTATCTCCCTATGTAATTGGACAAAGTGGATTTGGCAGGCCTTCTTGCAGCGAGTGGACCTCCTGAATTATTTAGTCTCCAAGAAAATATTTGGGAGCAGTCACCTCACGGAAAGGATGCTGCCTGGACCGTGGCTACTATTTTTTGCAATTGATATTGAACCCTTAATTGCATTACACTAACAATTGCTAGATAGAATTGGTATTCGTTATTGCTAAGGTACTTTTTTGAATCTTTACCAGCTCATTTCTGTCCTTTGTAAGACTGAGTTTATCCTCCAATCCCGCTGAGATGGATTGTTGCGCAAGAAGCAGCTTTTTGTTTTCTTCTACAGGAAGACAAACTTTTGAGAATTCAACTTTAGGAAATCCACGACACTGATGGCTAACCAATGCAATGCTGCTATATACAAAGAGTAAGCAGTCAACTATTATCGTCTTAGAACTTTAATGTACTTGAAGTTCATTTGCCCCAAAGCTTATCTTCAGCTGATTGTGTAATAGAGACCAGAAGAAACCCATTTCACAGAACTGGCCCAAACACTTCAGCAGACACACAAGTTGTCTGCCGAACATGCATGTCAGAATATGTTCTAATGCTTCGTAGGGTACAGTGTGCTGCAGCACGGTCGGGCATGCTGACTAAATGTATTACACCAGACCGGAGTCGTAAATTCAATCTGTGCAGTAAAACTGGATGGAGTCGTGGGAGCTTCCTGAAAGCTCTCCACAAATGACTTCCTCACAGGGAAAGGGTGACGTCAGGCACCGGTGTAGTCAACAGTAAATCGAAGCAATCAAAAGTGGGTATTTTAAAACTTGTCTTCTGATACACTTGGCTTGCTTAGATGATTTTCATAAAAGTCATAAAGTCAGCTGAAATGTTGGTGGCTTGGTGAAGACTAGGTTTATGTTTGGTCGGAACATAACAACAGCTTATAAAAAACTGAAATGCGGTTTGGTCTGAGGTATCCGCCCTGCCTACGGCAACAAGAAACAAACGAGGCTCTGATTGGTGGATCAAGCTTCAACCCATCTGATCGATCTGGTCCTTTGATGACTTTATTACCTGTGACCCAACTCTCTCTCTGTCTCCATCTGCATCCCACATCGTCCCTCCGTAGGTTTTCAGTGAAGACACTGTTAGAGAAATACACAGCCGAGCCCATTGATGATTCGTCTGAAGAGTTCATCAATTTCGCGGCCATCCTTGAGCACATCCTCAGCCACCGCTTTAAAGGTAATGAAACTGCAAGGAGGTTGAACAACAGGCTGCATGTCGAATCATTTCCAATAATGTTCAAATAATCGGAAGATGTAAAACACTATTTCAAAGAGGTCATCGTCAAATGACTCAAACAAATAAAGCTTCAACATCAACATGTTTTTGTAGGACAACTATCATCAAAGCAAGTTTTGACACTCACTTTGACATTGCCATTTGAAAACTGTCATCATTAGGTGGCATCATTTGATTTCAGTCAGCTATCAATAGTGAAAGCACATAGGAATCACTGTTCTAACCCTTTGCATGACTATGGAGGGGCTGCTAACGGGGCTGTAGCTGTTTCAAATGCACCAATGTCCAATGCATCAGTCTACTTTCAACGCGGTGAGTCCGTTTACTGAACCGCTCAAAAGTCACTCGCCACAGGAACGTAGTTGCAATGGTGCTCATGTATGTAATGCGTACCTGTAGAAGCTCGGGTAATATTTCACATGAAAACATTCAAGCAAATCAAACACGACATGTGGTCAGAAACTCTGTGCTTCCCCTGCGAGCAACGCCTGCTTCCTATTCTTAGAGCTTGTATACGTGCACCTGTTACCCCAGCACTCCCACCCATACATATCATACCTACAATCAATGACGTTACCAATCAAAGGCGCAACATGGATAATGGCTCCAACAACAATCACATCTCTCTCTCTAGGCTCCGGGAGCTGGTTCGATGGCCAGCGTAGCTACTGGGACTTCGTCCGCCTGGCCTGCGGTAAAGTCCCTAATAGCTGCATCAGCAGCATCGAGAGCATGGAAAACATCAGCACCTCGCGAGCCAAGGCAAGTCCTACATCATAATGATAATAATAACTAAAAATAATAACACTAATGGAACAAAACCAACCAACCAGCTATAACAAAAGGGATTGGATTTTTGGATTTCAGTCTCAAGTCACTTCCTGTGGGTGTGGGAGAAGTGTACATCCCCCAACACCAGAATTTATTTGGGACAATGAATGGTGAATCTGCAGTATTTTTATGTAGAAATTCTGCCAAGTATAGTTAAACATAAGTATCTTCAAATTTGTTGGCTCAGTTTTAAAAGAGTTTACTTATCACATTTTTGTATATAACTATACAGAATCCCATACAGCATTAATACGCCCTCTCGCTGTGAGCAGGGCATTATGTGACTTTCAACAGCATCTGTGAAATGTTGTTTAGGGTCCCAAGGAAATGTCATTTCAACTGTTCAAAAATGTTGAGTTCAAAAATGCTTTACGCAAAATCTTATTATGAAATTACAAGAAAATAAAAATTTCAAACCATTTTTAGAAATAATTTTTTTAATATTATGTGGAGAATTAGCTAACAACGGGAATAAGTCACGTTTAACTTCATCGCGACTTTGTTTAAATCTCTCTCTCAACTTCAGGGTCGAGCCTGGATGAGAGTAGCCCTGATGGAGAAGAGGCTGTCTGAATACATAGCCACTGCCCTGAGGGACAGCAGAACAACCAGGTTAGAAGACCCAGCACGCCTTACTTACAAACATTCAGTGTTGCTAACATTACCCAACCTCAACCGGGCAAGGACCGCGCTCCAACCTGGCTGTACCTGTCTCTGTGCTCTAGGAGGTTCTACGGAGAAGGAGCAATCATGCTACGAGAGGAAGCCACAGTCCTGACAGGGATGCTCATCGGTCTCGGAGCCATAGACTTTAGGTGAGAGACGCAACTTGACCTTTTAAGAGTGAAATAAGTCAAATATCACTTTTCTGTTATGTGGACTTTGCCATACGCTAACTGACGCCCCCTGGTTCTCCTCAGAGAAACAGAGAGTATTATGCAGAGGTTTTCATGGCTTTTATACGTCAACGTGATCGATACCACTTCAGATGCGGTTGTCTGTAGTTGGTTGTCTAATGTCATGGTGGTTTCTGTCCACAGCTTCTGTCTGAAAGGGGAGGCCTTGGATGGCAAATCTACTGCAGTGATTGACTACACGCCATACTTAAAATTCACACAGAGGTACAGCCAGTGATGCACCAACACTTACAGAACAAT
Organism: Monocentris japonica; assembly: GCA_900323365.1. NCBI lineage: Eukaryota > Metazoa > Chordata > Actinopteri > Trachichthyiformes > Monocentridae > Monocentris > Monocentris japonica. Next base: position 21,150 of record OOFE01021028.1, on the reverse strand, counting down.
AAATAACTAGTTTGATTTTATTTCTGACACATTGCATGGTTCCTGGTGTCAGATTTCACCACAACCCTAATTGTCTAGTATTGGGCCAGATATCCAATAGCAGTGTTGCTATTGGTGCAAAGAAACCATGAGCACATAATTGTGAAGACGCCTGAAGCACGCTCACAGAAATAACTCTTTCAGAATAAGACTGACAGCATATTTGCTTTACGAATCAGCAACCTTTTACACTCACCATAATGGCTTATTGACATGCCACACAAGACAAGGGCAGCAATTCTATTTGGATCTTGCTGATAAACCAAACATTGACCTTGCCCTAAATGGGAATGGAAGTATTACCCTCGGCGTGCACATATTTCCCAATAAATCACATTTAGGTGCACTGCAGTATTACAGATGAACCATAAACCATCTTCAGTTTTCATCTTCCGCAGCATGGGTGTGGTGGGATTCTGTTGCTATCCTCAAACATATAGCTGAACTGAATTTGGAATTGCCCATTTGATTTAATTGTAAGATTCTGGGCATTGAACGTATGTATATGCAAGCATACGTGCAAAATATATTAGAGACGGAGACTTCACGATAACTAACCGACCGCTTCCGTTGCAGCTACGACTACCTGAGCGATGATGAAGACAGACAGAGTGTTGACAGCAGCACCAGTGACGACAGCGTCCCCGAACACCCGTACGTCCCCTTGGTCACTGATGAGGAGAGCTGGAGCACAAAGTGTCGCAAGATGGAGCAGAGGTTCAAGATTGTCTACGCTCAGAAGGTGGGTGGCCATCTTTGCTGTGGTAACAAATGGGAAACAAATTTTGCTTAAATGGGTTACATTTATAAGAACAAATGCAAGAACTGAATTTGACAACATATAGAGCATTGGATTTTTACACTGAAATAAAAGTTCAGTTTCAAACCATTATATTCCATTTCAAATTGTGTAATACAAATTACATTTTTCAATTTGAGCATAACAAATTCAAATAAATGCAATTCAATTTTCTGATGGCACTACTCTCAGCCCATATTACTGTGCTACCAGTATCACTATCGCTCTCTCTGCCTACACATAAAACGAGCAGTTGAAAGCAAGTTCACACTCGTTCCCTGGGGGGTGTCGAAAGTCATTCTGGGAAATGTAGGAAATCACTAACTCACAGCTTGATGATATCAATCGATTGTTGACATGTGTTGCCAGGGTTACCTGGAGGAGCTTGTGCGTCTGCGCGAGTCCCAACTAAAGAATATGGAGACAGAGAACAAGAGGCTAAAGGCCAAGTTGGATGAGCTGCAGAGCCAGAGCCAGCTAGAGAAGAGGGAACTGGAAGCCATTGTCCTGGAGCTGCAGGAGCAACTGTGAGTGAGATAAACTGGCACTCATACACCTACATGGACGAAGCGCTTAAAGACAATTGTACACCCCATACCAGAGACTTGAAAAGGCTTAATGGAGGATTTTTGTTTAGACAGTGACCTGTCAGTGATATTATCAAAGTTACTGAAATGTTGCCTCATACTGTATCCTCATGTTTTTCAGGACAAGCTTGATTCCTTGTGACTCCAACCACTTGGCCAAAAACATTTCGATCCCGTTGGTCAACCAGTGGCCAACGCTCCAGCCCTACAACAACCAGGAGGAAATCAAGCTGTTCCGCAGGTTTGAGCAAGCTTTCCGTTCCCTGGAAAAATTGAGTTTAGATGCAATGGAATTAATTTAATTCTTATTTTGTGTGATGTATAAATGGATGACAAACAAAAAAACATCTCTACAGCCTCTTGTCGACATTGGGAGCGCCTTACTGTACTGTTGACTGTAGTTGCAATCCCTCTGTTGGCCTGTAGGAGGAGCTTCCCCAGCACAGAGCTGCTGTCAGTGGAAGTCAGCCTGGATTCGGACTCCCAGAGGATGGAGGGAAAACAGAACGGAGGGGCCTGGTGCACAGCAGGTAAACTCATCACACAATCATACACTGTGCCAGGTTGTGTCCTCACAGAATGACAGGCGAGCAAACACACACACACACACACACACACACACTTGAATTGATCCTTATATGTCAGGGGCCAGAAAGTCTTAAAATATATTATTTATATGTCTTATATTTTATTGTAACTGGCATTAAAATAGTCTTTAAAAGTCTTAAATTTAAGTTGATAAAACCTGCAGACACCCACTATGTGTGACCCTCCCCCCCAGGTAAGGACTACACCCCTTCCATGATGGGCCTGTGTGGATCCCTTGCCTCCATTCCAAGCTGCAAGTCTCTGGCCAGCCTCAAGTCCAGCGAGTGCCTGGTCAACATCAGCACAGAGAACAGCCCTGCCCTCTCTCCCAGTTAGGGGGCGCCAAAGAACCACTGCCGACCGCTCACAGACTCTGAGACAATTCAACATGAAAGCAACAAAAACTGACTTCTTTTGGTCGGAGGGCAAATGCTCTCTTCCGTGGCTCTTTCAACAGTCCCTTTACACTTTAGCTCTGAACCCGGCACTCTCTCTGATTACGAAACACTGCTGTGCGTAGACCGTTTGTGAAAGAGTAGTTTTTCTGTCTGGGACTGTCAAAAAAAGATACAGGAATAGCTGCCGTACTGCCCAATGCCCTCCTTCAGTTTCACTGTCTTTCAATGTCTTGGCATGATTAAAACCTCTCGGACTGCAAACGACAAGTTCAAGTCCGACCTCTCTTACTTCATGATGCTCCTTCCTGTGTGATTACGGTCCGATTCATCAAAACTCACTATAGGCTTGTTCTGTACTTCCCTGCCCATTTGTCTGTGTCTTATCACTCTGTCAGTGGTATCCCATTCTGCCCACTGTACACTACTGGCAGTGCGGGACAGATGAGTTGTTATAACCGCTTAATAAACAGAAACAATGTTTTGCCGTATAATATCACATTATCGTAAGAGGACTGATGTAGGGATAAAAGATATGAAAAATGGGTGTTTGTAATGTGTCAAGTCAAAATTTTGACCAGAGGCTTTTTCATGGTGAAGATTAATGAAGGTTAATGGGAGCAGCTCATTGATATTAGGATGAAGGAAAGTTTAGGCATTATTCAATCATAGGTTAGATTCAGATTTCTGATATGTGGCATAAAAGTCCTCTTTTTGCAGAGCCACTATAATGCGAACATAAAAACAAAACAACTCTATTGCATATAAATGCAAAAGTGCATTGTGACTATGCAGAATGAATGTTTTCAATGGCTTATTCTACAAACCCGGCTTGATTGAGTAGTTTGTGCAAGAGAGAAATAGTGAATGTGCAATGTGTGTGCGTCATTGGATATCGGGTATCTCTTCATTTTTCTGTGATCTATTCTTTTTCTACAATAATTTATTTCATTACATACTTACTTGTTTCATTTATCTTCATGTAAATTGCAATGTTATTCAGTGTTGGGAGTTGGGGTAGAGTGTTATTTAAAACTGCAATAAAACTGCCTTTTTGAAACATTACAATGCTTGGTTTCACGCACATATTGTTATCTTTAAGGCTTTGCAGGATTGTCTGCATTCTCTCATCCAATGATATCCTGTTTCTGCAAGTCACGTGGGCTCTCCATCTGGCCACTCTGAGAATGCTAGATATGTCAGTTTAAAACTTGATTGCCCACAAAGGATATGCCAAACTCACAATTCAAAATAAAACAAGCCACAGAAAATGCATCCTGAATAAACCATGCAAAGTGAACGCATTTACTGTAAGTTCAAGAAACCCAACACATGATCTTTCACCCCTACGCCAAGCTCACGTTTTGTCTCCATCTCTCCCCTTTGTAGCTTAACTTTGTGGACCATTACACCGCCTCTCATTAAATGGACACCACGCTATGCAAAGCCTACGGGAGGTCATAGGTTAGGATCATTCATTCATTAACAGACAAATACAGAGAGCAAGACAAACAGCAGCTGAAGGTTCTTTGGTGGACGGTGGAAATACATTATGTAGGAGACACATTCCTGATTGACACACTGTCCAATTGGGTTGTGTAAAGTTGGGTTCAGTTATCTGGCTTTTGTCTTTGGCTTTGTACCAGTGACATCAATTGTTGGGGGGGGGGGT
>OOFE01021027.1:29216-50918 GCA_900323365.1 Monocentris japonica | reverse complement strand
TCATGATGCCTTCCACAACACATGTAATGAAGCTAAGGTTCATAAGCTTTTGAAATATAGAATGTAGAATAAAATATGCTGTGTGTGTGTGGGGGGGGCGCGAACTTTTCATCCATACCTGCTGTTTTACCACAAGATAACACAAAAAATAACGCAAATTGCATCACAATTTTTGATGAAAGTCGCTGCAAATTCATTCATTTTGGGACGCAACAATCAGAAAAAAAATCCTGCATTATTCTATATCATTAAATTTGATTATTTTCATGCCAAAGAATAACAGTATTCATTGTTTCACCCAGAATTTTACTCTTGTCATGGTGGAAAAGCCTCTGAAACAGCATTTAGACCACAACAAGACTCTCCATTGTAAAACTTTTATGGTTTTATTGTTGGTAGCTCTTTAAGCCAGGGTGATGTATTCACTGTTAGGGGAAACTCTAGAAACGGGAAACGATACTTTTGAATGAAGAACTATTTACAAAAAACATTCTGAACAAGTGAATAATGAATATAATATGCAAAGAAACTAAAATTTGATTGCAGGTTTTTCTGATTGATATATCTGTCTAACCCTAGGTTGCTCTAGATAAGGGTGTCAGCTAAATGCCTAAAATGTAAAATTGTGTTTCTTTATATTAAGTATTTTATTGTTTCGGGGTTAGGTATAGTTTCATGTATTCTTGTTTTCGGTGATGTGATTGTGTTTTTCTGTTCCATCAGGACGGCAGAGCCACGGTCAACCAGGACACCAAGCTGGATAACAGGGTGATCGATCTCAGGGTAAGCTGCTATCAACGCTGGGGGAAAGTAGTCTGTGAATACACTTTGAATACTTGACAAAGCGTGCAGAGTGCTTGTCTTGATTTATCTAATCCCAGAATGACGTGTTCATGTGTTATAAAGTTGTGCAACAAGATGAATCAAACCCTTAGTTCAAATATTTGAAGCTGCATTGTATAATTTTGTCTTTTCAGGTCTGATTATCCCACAATTATTTCAACATTGATAGTTGAATTAAACCCTTCTCACTTTTACAAATGTTAATAATAATAAAGTTAGACATGGCCCATTAATCTCTAAAGTTTCATCCACATCCTCTGTGGATGTTCTCTGTACCCTATTTCTCAGAAGTGTGTGATTTAGCGTGCTGACACCATGAATCTTGTGCAGTGCAGAGAGTAGGAGAGGTGCTAAACTTACGTGAACTACAATAGAGGCTGGGCCACAGAGGCCCTCATTGTTTTGATCTATGCCTCCCACATGGATGATGCGACAGGCAGGAAGGCATACCAGACCACAGCACAGTGCTGGGTAGCTCACCCCAGCTTTGCAACAACACCTGTTTCTACAACACTATACCCTTTGAGCTCATGGGTCTGTTATCAGCTCCACACTTCAGAGCCCAATGAAGCTATAAAGTGGTTCCCACACAGGCAGACAGAAACTCTCACAGGGAACCATAAAACTCCTCTGAAAATGAATGGCTTTCTATGCAAGTACCCTTGTAACTAGACTATACTTAAACTTAGGATGCTTGGGTTTGAACCATAGTGGGAAAATCCACATTGTTGCATTTTTGTATTTGGTTCATTTAGGTTCACACAGCCCAATTACAAGCAAACCAGGGCTTGTAAACAAGCCATATGAATTCACAAGTAGCTTGTTTTTTTGACAGAGGTTTGGTAACTTGTCATTGCGCAAGGTTAGAGATTTTGGCACCAGAGGGAGTCAAAACAAATGTAATTCCAGTTCATGTAACTTTAGCTAAGCATGATGGGCTTGTTTGTGCTCTTAGCTGTAATTTACCTTCGCCGGTGGTCATACTAGTTAAGAATGCATGGAGAAACAGCTGAATATGAACATCAGTCCAGACTGCGGTTTGCCCTTGGTTCATTTTGTTATGCTGGGCCTTCCAAGCACGAGGAACTGCTGGCTATTAGATGTCAACATCTGCCTCCTAACACCCAACCAAGACTGGCATTTTCAGAGTTTGAACGGGATTGTTCTCACCTGCCCAAACAAACCCAACAAGGAGTAAACACTCCACACTTTGAATAAACTGCTCCAAACATACTTGGTGTGAATGTGCCCATAGAATGGTGAGTTGTCATACCTCACAGGAGATTGTGCTCAGCTAGAAGGGAAAACGTTCATGATATCCAACTGTGGCAGACTGGGTGTGAGGCGTAGGCTGGATCCAGGAGAGTTGAGTCAGTGGACTGATTCTTCCTGGATCCAGCACCGGCTGCGGCCAATTAAGGCTGATTGCAGCCGGAGGCCTTTTAACCTGGGTGAACGAGAGCGTCTGAGTGAGCCAGAGTGAGAGTCTGAGCGAGTGATGGGTGACTGAGTTCGACAGGGGACGGAGGAGTCCAGTCAGACTATGGAGCGGCTGACTCTGCCCTCGTGCCTTTGTCTCTGTCTGTCACGGCCTGGTAGTAGTGTGCATTGCTACACCAACATATTTTTTTCAACATATTTGAAAGGAAAGGAACTTTATTTGTCACATACATGCAGTGAAATGCTTTTTTCGCATACCCCTGACTAGATATATACACACACAACATATTACACCACACACATGCATTTTTCAGGTCAGAGGTCAGAGCGCAGGCATCAGCCAATGAACAGCGCGCCTGGAGTGGTTTGGGGTTAAGTGCCTTGCTCAAGGGCACTTCGGCAGTGTTGGTGGGCACCGTAGCCGTGACACCAGTCATTTTCGGATCACCAGCTCACAGCTGGAATACACCCCCCTGGTGGTGCCGGGGATCGAACCAGCGACCCTCCGGTCACGGGTCGGTCTCTCTAACCGCTAGGCCAACCAGCCAGCCAACCATGTTACTGTTTAAAGAATGAAGCTGAGCCCACTGGGCAACCTCTGGCAAATATGAAGGCTGTCATTTTGGACTGTGAAACCTGACTGTGGTGTCTTGCTGCCAAATAAAATAACCTCAAGCCATTACCGTTTTCCACTTTAGTGCTGTTCACATGACTGCTCTCAGTCATGTGAACAGCAGTGAGGCACGTCAAGCTCTTATTCTGTCAGGTTCCCCGCACCATAAGGAGAAGTATCAGTTTGCGAGGACACCAACCGGTGCCCACCCTCCCACCTTGACACCCACTCACTAGAGAAGTGCTATGAACAGGAAGTACCTTTTAGTTACGTAACTTTCTGTATGTCACTCAAGTTCCTGTGTCTACTGGCTCTGGTTTTTGGGTGATCGGTGATATTTGACTAGTTTTGACAGATGGTGCAGCCCACGTTGTTTACAGAAATGCTATCTTACGTTCCATTTTATTATGATTCATTCGGGTTACTCCTGTTTCGATATTTCGCTATGTTTTTCAGTTCCCCATACTTCTTAAATAACTATCACTACAATGTATCTTCTATGTATTCTATGTATTAAATAATGATAAAACTAGTTTTGACCAGACAACTGTGAGGCATTGTCTGCCGATTGATGAGCCTGCCAGTGTTTATTTGTTATCACTTTTCTGTTCTGCCAATATATTTAGTCAGACAAAGGCTATTCTGAACTTTGGACAGTGCCTGGAAAGAGAGAGAGAAAGAAATATAAAGCCTTTCAATTAAAGTAGGTCACCAGGACCTGGTTATTTATTAAATCAAATTGTATTTATCTGCTTTTATGTTATGACTCATGTTATGACTAAGATGAAGATCAGACCATATTTTAGGAGCCGTTTTGCAGGAATGCAGATAATTAAAAAGGGTTCACACACTTTTTCTCACAACTGTAGTTCCTGAGGCCCTTGCTGAGTTTGAATACATCCTAACCATCCCCCCGCCAACATGAGTACACCACACTAGAGAAAGACATGCATGAACAGAAATTGGCAGTCTTGTTTTCTCTCCTGTGATTGTGTAGTAAGTCCAAGGAATTACACTGTGTTAATGCTGCTTTGTGTGTGGCCCTGTGTGCGTGTTTGTGTGTGTTTACTCCCCAAAAGACAACAACCAGCCAGGCCATCTTCCGCCTGCAGTCGGGAGTGTGCCAGCTCTTCAGAGAAACTCTCACCAACAAGGGCTTCGTGGAGATCCAGACCCCCAAAATCATATCAGGTACAAGCACATCTATCATCATGTTATCCTTACCCCATGGGGAATGAATAAAGTTTGACTGACGTACATTGAATCATTTTTGATGAGATGTTTCAGAAGAGGCGTGCTTATTTTCATATTACCACCTACAGTTGTGCTATGAGTCATGGTATGACTCTTCCAGTGCTGTCTGTGTTTTTTTCTGTGTGCAATTCAAATCGTAAACCAAACTTAAAGTGCCGTTGATGCTTCTAAACCGGCTTTTCGGTTTGCACAGGATACTGATACTGAACCAAATCAAGGACATGCTCATCTATTTTCAAACGAACAATCGGAAAAGATGCTGCTTGAGGTCAATAAGGGTTTACTCCAACCTACTGGGATTACTGGTGCATCAACGGACACTCACATCAATTCCTCTATTCTCAGCTTTCCTCACATCACCCTCATTGGGGAGACCTTAAGGTTCCTCTCAACAGATGTCATCCTGGTCTTATGTGTTTTTAAAGGGAGGTGAGGTCTGAAAAAGAGATGGAAGAAAAACATTAGATTCAACCAGAATTCCTCTCACCGGGATTCAGGAGACCCAGTTATTTAAGCTTTCGTCTACGTAGTTTCCTTTTTATCCTGACATTTGTTCTCAACAATTTATGTGAGAGGATACATTGTACATTACACATATACCTTGCTTGAGCCAAACTTTATATCCTTAAGCTGGAATGAGTTTGTTGTTTAAAGCTCAGGAATGAACCTCAACAAGGAGTAGATCCATACTATCTAAAGTTAGCATGAACAGGCCTTTATATATATTCCTGAATTTGCAGTCATTGGCTTGGTGTTTTGTATTGATTAGCTAGCTTTCTATGTTTTCTATATGCTGAGCTAAAGTAGTCATGTGCACTAATCTCCAGGCCACAGCCGCCCACATGCTTCTCAGGTTTGAACTGAACTGTAGTAAACAGTGACACTTTCACTTCCTCATTTTCCAACGACAGACAGACACAGCCTGGCATTTTTAAATTCAAAACTGGCGCCCTGTACTTTTGGCGGCAGCTGCAAATCAACATTGTGTACTTTCGCGTAAACCGCACTTTCCTGCCACCACCCATAACATGTACAGTGAACAACCTGTACTGTGTGAATCCCCCACCCTACTTTTGAGGACATAAAATTATCAGATAATGCACTCTGACATCAGAGTCAAATAGGGAAACACTGATGGGTTATGTACGTGTTCCCTATATTGTAGAGTTTATACAGTATATTCTAGTTTTGATTATAGTTTAATACATACTATATATTATAGATTACATTGATGGAGCATCTATAATCTTTATCGGCCTCCATCAGCAACCAAGGAATTACAACATTGATAGATCTTGCACACCTGTAATTGACAAAAAATATTGCCATTTTCACAAGAGACAAGTGAGCTAGCTGTCATTTGTTTTTTTGGCTTGAGAACAAGGCTTGTTGCCCTTTGTAGCTGAAATGTCTTGTGATGCCAGTCACTCACTTGATGAGCAGTTGCAATTGCGAGTGGGAGGGGGGGGTTGTCTGAAAATTACAATACATGGGTGGGGGATTGCTCCAAAATGGAGTATCATGGGGCTGTAAAGTTTGAAAGCCAAAAATGACGGCACCTGGCTCATTGGTGTGGATCAGCAAACCTATCAAATCCCCACAGATAAATGATGGTAATTCTATGTTGCGGGACAGTAAAAATCGTGCTTATTGCACCTTTAAAACCTGTCTTTGTCCACTTCTAGCTGCCAGTGAAGGTGGGGCCAATGTCTTCACAGTGTCTTACTTCAAAACCAGCGCCTACCTGGCCCAGTCTCCCCAGCTCTACAAGCAGATGTGTATCTGTGCTGACTTTGACAAGGTCTTCTGTGTGGGTCCAGGTATGGATGCCTTCCATCACCCCCCTAAAGTTCTCATTCACTTCAGCTAACAGCAAAATGAGCAACGAGAGTATCATGAAAATCACATAAAACTGTAGTCACGATTAACTGAGTGGACATTCGAAAACTGTTCCAAATGCATCTAGGTTGCTAAACTTTCAGAAGCCTCTGTTAAAAGTGTTCAGAGCTGTTGTAGAGCTTAGTGTGGTAGTGACACACTGGGACTTGTAAAAGAGTTTATGGTCCTGTAGCACTCAGTCACAATAGCGCCACTATCTGCTTAGATACACACATAATATAACAAAAGGACATAGTATAAATGAGCTCCTATACACAGCCATAACAGTTGTCCTGCCAGTTGGCTACATGCATCTGATCTTTATCGTGATACATGATTGTCCCCCATGATGAAATAGAAACATTGGGTGAAGGATGCATTTTGTCACTATGTTCCAGCTTTTTCCAGCAAAAGTAGAGCGGAACTGGCCCCAGGGGGCGCTACATCATCCATGTGTTTGTCTCACATGACATCTCAGACACCACTGGTCCAATTTTGACATAACTTTCTACTTTTGCAAATTTATACTGATAGGCACAAGAATTGTGGGGGTGTGGTGCTACAATTACTTTTGGCTTTTTCATTTTTTGGCCTATCAAAGCCAAACTTGATACATTGCCTAATGAGACTGCAATACACACATACTACCTATACGGTATACTCTATACTTTACATACACACCAATCAGCCATAACATTAAAACCACTGACAGGTGAAGTGAATAACATCGATTATCTCGTTACAATGGCACCTGTCAAGGGGTGGGATATATTGGGAAGCAAGTGAACAGTCAGTTCTTGAAGTTGAAGTTGTGTGTCATTCAATCCCAATAATTTCAGTTTTCAGAGCGGAGGACTCCAACACCCATCGTCACCTGACTGAGTTTGTGGGTCTGGATATTGAGCTGGCCTTCAACTACCATTACCATGAGGTCATTGACTCCATCACTGACACCATGGTCCAGATCTTCAAGGGCCTGAGAGACAAGTAAGATTACGATTTTACAGTTATCAACACTAAAACAGCATCCTCACTGAGTGTTCGGAAAAAGCCATTTTGGTTCGAGTCTGTTAAAGTGGGTGGCACATTCTGTCGAACCTGCCTGGCTCTACTATTTTAGTTAGTTCAAATCATACTTTCCAAATTCACAGGACATTTATAATCCTCAGACTTAATGTGAACCCACATGATGATGACTGATGATGAAATTATTGATGCAAATTACATGTCATAGGAGGCCCAAGTTTTGTTTTCCTTGTCAAAAGAGGAACTGAATTTTGACAGGATCAGCGTCTGGTTTGGAAATCCAGAGGCGGAGGACAGCTAAAAGAGATGAAATATTTAAAGAGTTGAAAGATTTTATGTTTTACCGATGCACCTTCAGCTGTTGAATCCAATGTAAGCGTTGTCACACTATGCTGTCAGCTCATGTTGAAAATGAGTGATTTCCACTTGGCTGTATAGTCAAGCGTCGACAAGAAAATGTTATGATAGGACTTTACTGCCCCCTGGTGGTGTGAAATAGTGTAGCATGTGTAAAGGTCTGCTAGCAAATGTATGGATGGACAATTAGAGGAGTTAGCTTACAATGCATGGTTGATTTCTACTGATCACTATTGAGTGACCTTGTGCCTTGGCTTATTAGCAGTATCCAAAGTCTTTGCCAGCGGAAATAATTAATCCTCCTTATCCAACATATTTCATGTAAAGAATCAGGTACTGTGTGAAACATTCAATAAAGAGACAAGAGCAGATTTAGAGTTTGAATTTTAAACTTAGTCACTCGCTTCTACAATGGATCACGTTTGTAATTTCTCCTGAAGTGACTCATCACATGGGAATAATGTTAATTATCAGCTAAAGTTTGAAAACGTCCAAAGACTATATAACATTCAAATGTCATCTCAAAAAGGTACCGACTAGTATGGAAAGTTACTCTTGTACCCTTGTAGTCTTTTTACCGGCATTTGGAGCATGGCAAGTGGTAATTTTGGACTCTGGTCATCAGTTTCTTATGTAGATATTTGTGTGTGTGCGTATGTGTTTGGCTGTCTGTCTGTATCAGTTTCCAGACTGAGATCCAGACGGTGAACAAGCAGTTTCCCAGTGAGCCTTTCAAGTTCCTGGAGCCCACTCTGAGGCTGGAGTACACCGAGGCCGTGGCCATGCTGCACCAGGCCGGGGTGGAGATGGGCGACGAGGACGACCTCAGGTCACAATACATCACAACCTCCACACCCTGCTCATCTTTTCTGCCACCCAAAAGGATATGATCTAATGAAGCAGAAATTCCATATAAATCTAAAAGCAATTGCATTTTTTCCACCAATTTGAATGTGAGTACAAAGGGAGGAAATGAAGCACCAGACCAGTGACATATCCTTATCAGAAGTATATCTTCTGATTAAGACTCTTATTGATAATGTTTTGCAATACCGTTGGGGTGTGCATGCAAACTTTTCACTGACATACAGTAGGTAAAACATTGAGTAGAGAATTTCACAACTCAAAATGCAAAAAAAGCAATGCAATTTGTGTTTTTTTTTTATTTCCATCTTCATTCGCAGGCAAATTACAAGTAGAAAAATGCAATACCAAGTAATGACATATCCTTAAAGATTACATGCCTTTCTTTGTTACATAGCACACCTAATGAAAAGCTGCTTGGCCGCCTTGTCAAGGAAAAGGTATGATTAAATGTGTTTGACTGCTTTTATGGTGGAGTTTAAACAGTCATGTTAATATTCCTTGCCCACTCCTCCTCTCTTTTCTGTCAGTATGATACAGACTTCTATGTCCTGGATAAGTACCCACTGGCTGTAAGACCTTTCTACACTATGCCTGACCCCAACAACCCCGTAAGTCAGTCAGTCTCTCAATAAATGATCATGTAAATCGTGTACATTTTTGCAAATTAGTTTCATACTAAAACTAGGTGACCAGGAAATAGCTTTAGACTTGCCACTACTTTAAAAGAATGGCAAATATGTGGACATTTTTGTGACACACTAGTAGCTGCTTTTGTGCCACAAATTGGCAGCATGTTTGTTTATTTGTTAGAAGAGTGAGGTAGACATTTCCTTATGTGATGTTTCAGCCTACTGTTGGTCTTTTGAGTGTATATTGACTTACGAACACCCACAGTGGGTTGAAATGTTGCACATTGCGATCTATTGAAGTAGTGTTGTGACAACACTAGTATATGTTGCGTAAGATTTCAGACTACGGGTCTTGTCCAGCAGACATTTTGGTAACCTCACGAGGGAGCCTTGACCTCATGGATGATGGTTTTTTTTGTTGTTTCTCTCCAGAAATACTCCAACTCATATGACATGTTCATGAGGGGAGAGGAGATTCTGTCTGGAGCTCAGAGAGTCCACGACGCTCAGCTGCTGACTGAGAGAGCCATCCATCACCAGATTGGTAGGCGCAAGTATAGAGTTGGCTTTGTTAAAGGTGCATTAACTAATATTGACTTGTATTGACCGCCCCACCTCCTGCCCCCTTGAGCTGAGGTGGCCTGTCATCACATCACAATCGAGACCAGTAAGGTAGCTAATTACATCAGAGATCCAACAGTTAGTTAAAGTTTATCTTTAAATATCTCAAAATATTGATTGTGCAGTGTGTGAAAGTGTTATTTTCAGTCTTTCACAGACTTGGTAACCTATCCTTAAGTACTGTAATTTGTAATTTTCTACTACCAATATTTCTTTTTAAAGTAAGTCTCACTTTTTTCAAATGATAGACATCTCATTTTGAATAGAAAATCTTCATATTATGTTGCCATAGTCTTTCTATGTCCCTGCAATACAAAGTGGGTTAAATAAGATACTATAAAGACATATATAGACAATTACCCAAACGGAAGACTAGGCCAAGGGCAGCTTTGAAAAAAACTTCAGCCACCTCGAATCTTTATTTCGCTGGTTCATTATAATTCTTTTTTTGTATTCTGGTCATTTTTAGGTGCTTGAGGATACCTTTATTTGAGCTGGGCTTTCACTGATTAGTCCCTCCTCTCTGGTTGAGGGTCTGATCACCAGTCGAATCACCTGGTGTATTGTATGAAAACCTGCATACTCTCGGCCCACCATGGCACATGGTTTGACACCCCTGACCTAGAAAGTGCTAGCACACTTGTTCTTTTCGTTGGAGTCTGTGAAACACATGAGGACAGCCAACAAAATCAGGCTGAAATGTATCAGCATGGCTCCCATGAAAAGAAAAAAATAGTCAGAATATAAAAAACTATGAAAATCAAAGACACCAGCAAAATGAGGAATTGAGGTGACTGCCTCCCAGTTTTCACTTAGGGTAATTGTTTGATAGTGATTGGTTTGGCAGAGCCAGTCAAGGAGAAGCGCATTTGATTTTGTAGCCTAAAAGAGAGTACATTGTGCTGGATTAGCCTACACCATTAGTTTGGGTCATGCTAAAAATTATTTTGAAAAGTTGGAAAATATTTCATCAGTAATTTATTCCAGTGCTATTCACACAGCCAGTAGTCAGGCCTTGCTCTAGGTGGTTAACATCTACACAGTACATTACCCATCATATGGATGGAAACAAACTCCTTTTACATATCCACACCATCAAGTTTTATGGTGTGGATATATATATTAATTTCTCCATTATGATTTTACCACAACTGAACCTCTTTTCTTTGTAGATCTGGAGAAGATCAAGGCATATATTGATTCCTTCCGGTATGGAGCTCCCCCACATGGCGGCGGAGGCATTGGTAAGGAAAATAACAGCCACCTTAGGGACTTGATGTTGTTTTTCGACCTGACATATACAGCCCTTTAGTTGCAGCCACCAGCACCACTGCACACTGCAGATGTTCTACATCACTCTTGAACTTTTCTAACAAAATTAAAAAAAAAAAAAAACCTAGGATTTCTTAGATTTACCACTTTTGTGTAAAAAAGGCGCTGGCAGTTTGGAAAAAGCAGAGTAGTGTGAACACGCCCTATGTATACCTGTTGAGTGACTGAGCTGTCATCCCTCCCAGGCCTGGAGAGAGTCTGTATGCTGTACCTCGGTCTTCACAATGTCCGCCAGACCTCCATGTTCCCACGTGACCCCAAGCGCCTGACCCCTTGAACCCTCGGCCACGTGGATGAACCCAGCCATCACTGAACAAACACATGGGAATCAATATTAATCCACAATCCAGAGAGAGAGTATAGGAGCTAGTGCCACCCTATCACTCTGAATTGCCACTATGATTAACCGTTAGAATGAGAGAATAATGCTATTGTAATAATTGGGTGTCCTTTATTGACTGGTGTGCACAGTTGTCTTACATGACACACGTGATTGAGGAAAATGTTGCAGTCAAGGTGCATGCACATAATCCATCTCTTGATCAATAAATCAGTTTGTCTTGTTGTCTTTTTTATGGGGATATATAACAGTCTACTTTGATACAGGTTGAAGTCACTGCATCTACCACAGAGTTAGGACTAATGATTGTGGTCTCAAGCAATAGGTTACTGCAGATGTTTTATAAGTAATTAGAGGACTCACCGTGACAAATAAAAGACTTCTCAAACCATAAACGGCTTCTCTGCCACTGGAATTATTCTTGTTTACTGGAGTACCTCTCATGTGGAGCACATTGTATATTGCTTCTATTTTTCATGTGCTCTGTCTCACTCATCAGGCTCTGATGGCCACTTAACCTTGACTACAGGAATTCATTAACATTATGGTTGACACTAGTAATAGTTCATAGGCTAATACACTGTTAAAGGAATAACATGCCCCTTCTAATATAGTCTGAGTACAATTTTGGATGATTATTATTACTATGATTCAGGGATAATCCGCTAAAATACCACTAGCTAAAATAGAAGGGCAAGACAGTATTCAGTTCATAGAATTACATGTACAACTGACATATCCATTGCCCTGCTTCTCACAGTGCAAGGGTGACTCAAAGTGCTTTAGTGTTAAGGAATTAAACATAGCATATAGATATGATTTTCAGTAGAGATAACTGGCTGCAACATCCTAATTTCTGGACTGTGTACGAGTAGCATACATTCTATGACTACAATACAATATGATGTAGAACAAGTTGCGGACTATCATGGGCTCATTCAGTGGCGGCTCCACCAATTTGGAGGATGAAGAGGAAGATCTGAACCATGTCAATGTAGATAGAAAGGGCTCCGTAGATATACTCCTCCGGACTGATGGCCAACTCGCGGTTTCCAATAAGAAGCTGAGTGTTGTATGCTAAAAACTAACAGACAAAGAAAGAAAAGACGATGAAGAAGCGGATTCACAGTGGTCAGAAAGGAGGAACATGGGCATGACAGCTCTCCAATTCAGAAATTCATGTGAATGCAGACTCACCAGAGTGTAAACGATGGCTCCTATTGCAGCATAGAGCATATGAAGCCAAGGGACCTGTTGAGTAGCAGATCAAAAAGGCCTCTGTATGTGAAATCAAACAGATACTCCCTACTGAGCTGCTTCTTACAGCAAGAAACATGAGTGGGAATCAATTAATGTAATAGCTGATTTGTGATTTGACCCAGTCGGATTGTAAAGGAAGAGTCCTCACATATTGGAAGGAAAGGACGATGGCTGTGATGATCCCAATGATCATGAGCAAAACCGCAAGAATACAGAGGACTCCCCCACAGGAGGTGAAATCCACCTGTGATGAGAGAGGATGTAAGTGAGCGCTTCAAAGCTGACATGCTTCAGGCCATATGAAAGACCAGTCAAGATGATATGAGAGAGGATCTGTACAATGTAAAAAATGAAATGTGGGGAGATTGCATAATGCAAACCCCTATAATGCACCGAATGAAAATGTAACTTATTCATTTGGAGTTACATCAGATTGAGAAGTTGGATTCACATAACATCTTACCCCAAAAAGCCATGAATATTTAAGGCCTCAGTGCCCTATTGTAATACGAGACAAAGGCGTTCTTTTACACTCACAACAAAGACAGCCTCTGACAAGCCACAAGCTACTGAGCTACAGGAAGACAGACAATTTGCATCTCCATCTACCTTGGTTTGGAAGCAGAAGACTGTTACAGCTACACAAACTATTGCTGTTATTCCAATAGCGAGAAACACCGCTTTTGTTTCATAGTAGCTGTGAAAAATACAGAATGAATTGAAAGTTAAAACAAAAACACTGCTGTGGCTATCATACATCATAATCAAAATATGTGACTGTATTGTGGTGCATTGCTGCATTAAGATCCAGAAACAAACCTCGCAATTGTTCCAGTCATGTAAGACATGGCAAGAGTCTGCAAGGTAAAACATAAATCAATAAATGGAGGCTAACAATCTAGCATAAATGATATACAGAGAATAAAGTACTATGGACCTCTTCAAATCAGTAGTTGATTAAAAATAATAATAAATAGTTACTCCCATAAAAAAAGTAACATAACTGCATCATCTTATATATCATATATAAATGCTCCGAATGTGTGGACTAAGCTAAGGGTTGTTTTTGTTTAACTTCTTAATTCTCTCACTCTTTACAATATGTTGCTATGTCTACCATGCGGACATACAGGCCCACAACCCATCTTGGCCACTGACCCATAATTGAACAAACTCGGCGGGAAACATTACTTACAAATATTGCCAGCAGCAGAAGATTCCATGGGAAACGCCTCCTAAACATAAATGACAATAAATATGTTAGCACATAAGATTATCATTGCTGGTAATGAATAGGTACATGCACAAACACATAACTTCATTGCTGGTAATGAAGTTATAAGTTATAATGAGTAAATAACTAAACATTATTTTTTGCTCGTAGTAGTAGAAACTATTCTCTAATCTTACAGGAAGTGCAGGGCCATGCTTACCTTGGCTCTTTGCAGCAGATGAGAACGCAGTAAACCACAAAATAAACCGCACTATGGAAAGATAGATTACTAGAATTGTTATTTTAAACAGTATGGAGTGAGAATAAATTGCACTGATGATAAGTTTATTTCAAGACTGTTACTCACAACGATGCCCAGTAGATGCCAGGGTTTCTGATGACAAACAGCCTCACTGGATCACTATGAAAGTACAGACATAAAGTATCACGCGGGAGTAAATAGTTGCTTTTCAATAGATACCTTAACTGTGAAATGTAACAGTAAGATGGGATATTGCGTTGGGATGAACTTACACAAAGGTAAAGACAGCTACAACTGAAACGGTGACAGAAAGCTGAGCAGCCAGAATTAAGTAAACCTGCCCACAAACACAAAACCAAGAAGTTCTGTTTAAAACTATTGGAAAACATTTAACAGATGTGGGTGAGATAGATGGGATCGTCACTGGCAGTAGTTACTTTGAGCAATATTGAAATGTACAGTCAAAATCTTTTCATGTAAGATGATCAATGGTGAATAATCTTACTTTTCTGATGAAGGCATGCCGAATAGATGTGCTCTCCCACTGAGCACTCACAAAATCTTCCATGTCTCCTGCAGAATTGGTAAGAATTAGCTGGTTGCGTATTATACTATTGCACTTGTGAATATCTATGTGTTATCCAGGATGTGATGACTAAAGTCCTGTGTCATTGCTTCAGAACCTGGGTTGGAAGTGGGCACTCCAGCAGACAGAGTCGGTATAATGGTGGGCATCCCAGATGGAGGGAAGCCAGGGCCTGCCCTAGTGCCAGCCTGGGGGTAGATGCCCGCCTGGTCCCAGTACCCAGCCTGGCCAGGACCAGGGCTATAAGCTGGTGGTGGTGGAACAGGGGCACCATAGGTAGGGTAGCCATATTGTGGCTGCTGTTGGTAGTCCCCATACTTGGGACTGTGCAGGGCATCCTCATAGGCTGGAGGGGAATCTATTTTGAACATGATGATACAGTAGGACCACCTTAAAGAGAGGGTGAGTGATGAACAGCTACATCAGCATTATGACGTATATACAGCACATATTGACAAGTGAATATTCATATTTTTTAAAATATAAATGTACACTTGGGCTACAATTGTCCATTTTGATCAGAAAGATAAGGATTAAGACAACGGTTCATATGAACCGTTGTCTTAATCCTTATCTTTCTAAATAAAACCTGCTGTTTTCTATGGTTACCTACTTGTAAAACACAATGACACAATTGAGACATTTTATCCAAAAATACACAATCTAATAAAGGCTTTATGTTCAGGGCCACTGGTTGCCAATGTTGGAAAAAGCTATGGTTGTGTAGTTCTAAATTATTCATCCTGGACAAGCCTAGGAAAATAACGATGCAGACAAAACTTTGCATGCACATTACAGCTTGATTAAGCACTCTCAGATTAAATAAAAAGCAAACAATCATGCTTACCCAGTGCAGTTAGACTGAGATGAGAGCAGTGTGCCTTTCGGTCCTATCTCTCCCTGGAGGTTTGCAGACTTGCACCACAAGAGGATGTCATCTTTGTAACAGGATATGCTCATTGAAACACACACTGCTGCTGATGTGTCTCAAAAATGTGGAGGCACAAAGCTGGGTGAAATTAGGGTCTGGACTTTTTCAACAGATTTTAGGGATTGGAAAGAAATTACTACATTAAAAACCTTTCGGCTAACCTCACAGTTTAGAGTTGTTATTAATTTTCTTTTAATCATATATCAGCATGTCATCTACAGTGGGCATATATACATGTTCTATTGGACTTTTAAATCTGTCCAAAGGTTATTGTACATAGTGTTCTTCCACTGTTTTAATATAGTCTATAATATAGACTCTATACTATATGCTACCAGTAGGCAACACTAAATTATTTACAACCGGACACAAAACTGGCTTGATTCAATGTTCATTCCATTTTATACACTTAAAACCTATTTAATTAAAATGGCATGAACTTGTGCACTTGCAAAAAAATATTGAAGCCTCTAACTGTTTTGGTTTTGCAGTTTCTAGTTAGAATTCACACAAAACTGGATATAGAAACTATAAATAGAAACAAGTTCAGTGGAGCAGCAATCAGAGCAATCAGAGGTTTGCAAAAAAAACAAAGCATTTTATTATCACTCTTCTTATTTCCAATCACCCTAAGAAAAGCAATGAAATATTTTATTTCCAGTAAGAAAAAATATTTGTGTGGAGTATTGGAGATGACTTCTCACATTTCTGTATGTGTATATAGAATGTGCCAAAATAAAGGGACGTTGAAAACGTGTTCACGATAGGTTATACTGTTGTCATTGTAACATAAATATTTGCTTCTTCATTTAAAATAGAATATATTACATCATGACATTAAAAAACAAGCTCAAGTGCACAGATATTGCTTTTATCTAGTTTATGGTCATGACCAAAAATAGAACGTTATATATCAGCGACTGTGTCTAACATATATAACTGTATAACGGTAACATTTAATTGAAACTCGAGATAAGTGATGACAGACTCTGTCGGGGGTAGGCAATGGTTACTATTTTATCACGTTTAGTTGTTACTATAGCACTCAATTATTAGTACATCATTGCTATTATTGTCATCCCCTCGCTTCCGGGGTTGGCGCTACGTATGACACGTCATTACGCCTCCGCCCTGGCAGTCATGGCGCTTCCTGACTGGTTGCTAACGCTGGTTGCCACTGCATCGTTCTGCTGTGTTTTATGCCTATGTCTTCACTTCCGACGCTCAGGTCGAGTACATTGGAAAAACCTATTGACCAAGATAATGGCTCGCACAGAGAAGCCGTTATTTCGAATTGCGTGAGTAAAATGTTAGCAGCCCGAATGAAACAAGATTTTTGTTGTCATTGCGGTGAGCCGCATTAGCATAGCGCAGCATCATCTAGCCCCGAACGTGCCCTTCTCTCGTATGGAGAGAATGTCACGCCAAACTCGATTCAAACTAATATTCTCTTGCTTATCGACAAAGCAACATACTCCTCAAATCATGACTCAAGGTCTTTACTAAAAATCTAGAAGCCACTCTTCAATTCGGTGTACATATGATTCACCGATCAGCACGTATTTAAAAAAAAAAAAGTCAACTTTTACAATTGGTTTACACTGCTCGCTACTGCCCACCACTGTTTATTTAGGTGGAAGAAGACTGGGAATAACAGCCCAACCAATTCTAAAAGTTGTTTTTTTCCCCGAAAGAAATGCTGCTTGATGGAACACGTTTGCTGAATTGACGAATGGTTACTAACGATGTAGTTAAGGTCTCGAGTGCTATTTCAAGTGACCAATTAGCGAGGCCACATTAAATTGGCAGATTTTTGAATGGAGTTGGCGTGATGTTCTCTTCATCGGGGCTAAGCGTCATTAAACATTCATGCCCATTGGAGCTGCAGACAGCCCACTAACTTCGCTAGCTAGCCACTGTAACTACATATGACATTACCCAGTCATTTGAACTGATTTTCAGGTACACGCTGTACACACGGACTAGACTTGGCTACATGTACTACAAGAGGCAAATGAGGAAAGCCCGTGAGCAGTATCCCGCTGGACACTCCAGGGCTCAGCCCATGGAGTTCAATGGTATGCTACAGTCATCATCTAACTTGTTCATTCAGTATTGTTCACAGGATCTTTGGTTATTGCCTAGAGATATTGGTTTAAGATACTGTACATAGAGCAGGAGAAACAACTGCACGTGGAACGCACTAAGCCCTATTGATAGTGTCTGTATTTGGATAATCATTTGGCTTGGTGACATTGGCGCATAGACACAACTTGGAGTTTCACAGTTCATACTGACACACATGGCACATGACAGCAGGACCTCACAGACAGTGCAAAGGTGCAGTGCAAGACATGCCATGGACATTAGATTATACATTTAATGCTACATATATACCTTCAGTGTTCAAAATGAAAAATCATTTTTTTGGATATGCATTTCTTTCTTTGTCCACAGGTATCAAAATAATTCCCATCTCGGTGCTGTCTGACAACTACAGCTACCTTATAATTGACATGGCCTCCAGTGTTGCAGTGGTTGTAGATCCTGCAGACCCACAAACAGTTCAGGTGAATCCTTTTACTATAATTTAAAATACTTTGTTGCTATTTTATTCTATAGCTAGCATGTTAAATGAGAGTAAAGTCGTGTGTTTGCTTGTGTGTCTAGACATCACTTATACAAGCCTTTTCATGTCTGTTAGGGTCCAGTGTCACTGTATCAAATAGGTGCCACAAGTATATGGGTCCCAGCTGTAGACTCTGAAATACCTCTTTTGTTAAAATTAAAGTCACCTTTGTCTGCCAGTGTACAGCCCATTTAACTTAGCTTATGTTTTTGAGTGTCTAGAGAGTTTATTCATTTGCCGATATTTAAATGATGAAACAAAAATCCAGCTCATACAGGTGAGATTACAAAAATCAAGGGGCTTATAAAAACATCTCACTTCAAAAGAGACAAAAATCAACACAAGAAATAAAATCACGTAACTGAAATGGATAACGAAAACAAAATAATAAAACTTAACATGGAGGTATTTCCTCTTCACATTACAGACTTCCCCTATTGCAGAAAACACCTAGTTGAACAGGACCTTACATACAAGTACAATGGTTACCGGCGAATTTCACAGTATACAAATACACACAAGTGCAAGAAACCTGTTTTCAGCAAAGCACATCAGTGCATACAGGAGCAGGAGAAGACTAGTGAGATTTCAGTATCAACAATTAAGTATGAAGGTGCATGTGTGAATTGTAGTTCCCGAGATTTAAATAACTTATTAACTGATTTTAAATAGCATTTATCAAGCCTATAAACTCAAAATGTAGCTACATTAAATCCTCCTGGACTGAAGGGAGCTCTGATGGCACTTTGGTCAGTGGTGATACAATGCCTCCTCTGATACTAACTTTGCCCTCTCCAAATCCCTTTCATTTCTTCAAGTCATCTATCTAGTGCTTGTCAGACATTGTATTGTAGGAGTGCATTTTGTAAGTGCTTTGTCAGCAGCAGCATCCAATACAAACAAAGTGAGTAAAATATCTGATCTCCCTTTGCGCCCACAATCTAAATTATTTTACTGCTGGATGAGCCTTTTTTTTTAACATTTCTTTGAATCAACTGCTGCTAAACTGTTGATTTGACATGAGGCTGATGATGACAAGACTCTGTTCATCTCCAGGCGGTCCTCAAGGAAGAAGGGGTTATGTTAGAAGCAATCCTCTGTACACACAAACACTGGTGAGAACAGTGATATATATTAATAGATATAATGTCAGAGAGTTTAATGTGTGCTGTGGCCAAATTAATGTCTGTACAGGTAATAAACACATGGGGATTGGGCTAAATATCCCCGGGATGGGAGATGCAATACATGTATGCATTAAAAGATGAATATATAGTGGGTTGTAAACATAGTACTTTCATTCAGAGACTTGCTGATGGTTCATATTTTAACATATTTTATACTGAAGATATCAAGTCACCATGGCGAGACTGCTTTCTGTTCTTTTTACAGGGATCACAGTGGAGGAAACAAAGGGCTGAAAAGGCTCCACAGCTCCTGTCGAGTTTACGGAAATGCAACCGATAACATTCCTTGCCTCACGCAGTAAGTCGCTGGTGCCAGAGTAGCAGGGTATAATGCTTCCTATAGAACGACTGTGATGCTACTGAATTCTGTCTTCTCTGTCGGCACTCGCTTGTGTCCCACTGAAAACATCGAGCTATTCATAATTAACTTAAGGCTAAGTTCACAGTAAATTGTGTTATGCTATATGGTAAATTCTGCTCAGTCATATGTCTGCCTTACTATGAAGAAGGGGGTCATGGTGTGGGCTAGATAGCATCGAAATCACAGGGCAAAAATACATTTCTCAGATTAATCATGGCTGATTTGATAGCAGACAGTAGAAAAGTAGCTGTTGCCCCGTAGGGTCAGATTAGCGAGTAGCGTTCAACATCAAACTGACTTGAAAGCTGCATTAGGCAACTTTGCATGCTGGTGGCAATGAGAGGTAGCGTACTAGTCGCCAATTCCAGACACACAGTCTTTGATGCGGTTTCCAGTCTTTTATTGTAATTTTAACTTTTTAAAGAGTTTTCTGACTAAAGGCAAGTTATGTGAAATCTTACACATCTAAGAAGCTGAAAACTAAATTTCATATCAAAGAGTGATGGTGTCAGAGTTGCTCACGGGTGTCCGGAATTTGGACACAGGTACTCCGTTTGAAAAATTTGAACTTCTTTACCCCATCCAGCTTTCTCTGGACAGAGCTCTCGCTCGCTGCGGTTTAGGAGACAGTTTATATTTCACTCATACGTTTAGATTCCTGACTTCCTGTGTTTGGAGATGATTTCCCACTAGTGAGTGACCATACCAAACAACAGAATTTCATTTGGTGAAATAGGGCAAATCTAAAGCGTTTCAGTTAGTGGGGATGGCATGCTCTTCTCTTTTGCTTTAGCCAATTGAGCCACCAGGACGCCCCAGATGGGTGTATTTTTTTATGTTGCGTCTAGCCTAGTGCAGCTTTAAGTAAGCATATCCCATTCAATTATACTAGACCATGACGGAGCCTCATGACTGAAGGCATTGAAAAGCCCCTGTGTCTTTTTTTTCTGTGTTGTCAGCCCCCTCTCACATAAGGACTCTGTAACAGTAGGTCGTATGCACTTCAAGGCCCTCTTCACTCCTGGACACACAGTGGGCCACATGATCTACCTCCTGGATGGCCGGGCTCTTGGTACCCCCTCCAGCCTCTTCTCTGGTGACTTGGTGTTCCTGTCTGGATGTGGTGAGCACAGTTTACATACAAGAGAGCATTCTTCTTCCACTGATATCCACTGCTTATCTAAACCACATGCATTTCCTTACTGAGGCTAGAGTTCAGCTGCTTTCCACAGTTAATATATTCTTTCAATTGAAAGGAATGACTTGTGATTTTATGGTCCAGCTGTTACCATCAGCTTTGGATGCCTTCTTCTGATGCATGTGTGATTATGCAGTTGGGCGGCTTAGTATCATTTTATTGAAATGAAGAAGAGTATCGAGAGTCCAGCACTAGCACTATGCAGGCACAAATCATTGTATAATTTCTGGTTTCAGCACAGCGTGCAAATATATTTAGCTTGGCCAGTCCTGGTGTGAGAAATGCAAGGCAGGATGCAACATAGTCCACTGTTAAGTTTTTTTTTTTTTTTTAAATGTTTTTTTTTTCATCATATGTTCATTATGTAGGCAAGACAAATTTCCATAGGGCCAATGAAGAATTTAATTACAGGGTATCTGTGGGGAAAAAAGTCTTAAAATAAATTATCTAAATTTAAGATTGGTATAAAAATGTCTTAAATACAGATTAATACAGAACAGGTTTAGTAGTTCAATATGCATTCAACTGTTTTACTAAACACAATTGGCCTTCATGTTCCTTCAAATTTTTGTTTTAAATTTCCTGGTGTCCTTTGTTAGTTTATATAGAGTTTTCATTAACTATGTTCAGTTGGAAATAGACTGGTTTGGCCAGCTTGGTTTCATTATTTTGTTGGTAGCATTAAAAGATTTTAAAGTCTTAAATTTGGCTTTGTGAAACCTGTAGATACCCTGAATTAAATTCTAAAGTATGGAAAATATTAGGTTTAAGTTAATACTGAGTTCAGTTATGTCTGTTGTAACATTATATCTTATGTTTTTAGGGAGGATGTTTGAAGGCAGTGCCACAACAATGCTGTCATCTCTAGACACAGT
>OOFE01021027.1:0-29166 GCA_900323365.1 Monocentris japonica | reverse complement strand
GTGTGTGTGTGTGTGTGTGTGTGTGTGTGTGTGGGTGTGGGTGTGTGTGTGTGTGTGTGTGTGTGTGTATTGACTTTTATGTACTTTGTGTGTGAGACAGAGCAGTTAGAGATGAGGATCACATTTTCTGCCCAATTTACACATCAGTCATTGCTTATTTACAGCGAAGGCCTCTTAAGCCTTTGTGTGTGTCAGCATAATGGCTTTTTTTTTCATGTGTGTGAACTGTCTAACCCTCAGGTCATGAGTATGCAGAGGACAACCTGCTGTTTGCTGCTGCGGTTGAGCCACGCAATGTTGCCAGGGAAAACAAATATCAGTGGGTGCTACAGCAGCGAGGCCAGAAGATGTGCACGGTGAGAATATCGTCATTGTTATGCCTCTCTAGCATGACACCCCAAAGGGGGATTTGTGTTGAAGAAGAGCTTACCACCCTTGCATGTTATGCAGGTAATGTGCAATATCTGTGAAAATATGAAATAATTGGAAATTGAAACAACTTTTGCTTGGCACATGTTCTGTTTTATTTAACAGCACATAATCAAACAATAAAAATGCAAATATAAAAAAATCTTTTATGGCTTCAAAATTGAAAAGTGGCTATGGCCATGATTATTGGCACCCTTTTCTAATACAGCTTTAGACAATGATGACTGCTTCCAAATGTTTCTTGTAACCATCAATAAGCTTCCTGTACCTTCCTGCTGGCAGTCTCTCCCACTCCACTGTTTGAAGGATTCCTTTGACCAACTGGACCTCGATCAAACCACACCTGAACACATTTCCTCAAACTAGGCTACATAAAGTCTTCCTCCAATTCACAGTTCTCAGCTCCAAGCTCATTGTAAGTCGCCCTGGATGAGAGAGTTAGCTAAATGACTAAAATGTAAATATAGAGAGTGATTTATGATTATCTCCACCAGTCATAATCCCAATCCAAATTAGATGCAGTTGTGCAGCAGGGGAATTGGGACATAGATGCAAAGCTGTGCCAGTTTGAATTGGCAGGAATCAGTTGTTAACCATCGCTCTTGCCTGCAAATAAACGACTGCCTTGCAAATTGTTGTGGCCGCTGGAGGGGGACTATGCACGTTAATTTTGAGAGGATGATTAGCCTGCTATTTGACATGCGCTTCATTTACAGAGTCCCTCCACCATCGGGGAAGAGAAGGAGTACAATCCTTTCCTGCGGATCCACTCTGCTGAGCTCCATCTGGCCCTGGGCCTCCAGCAGTTTCAGGATGAGGACTGGACCCAGTTCAGGGCTCGGGTCCTGGAGGAACTGCGAAAACGCAAAGACCTTTACAACAGGAGATAGTACTGGGAACACTGGAGGTCAAGTAGATAACAGGGAGCAGATGGGCGAGCTCACCTGAACGTACCAGGCAATGGTATGAAAAAAATGTGCAATTGTAAAGCAATGAATAAATGGAGCTCTTGGGTAACTTGTAAAAGGTTAACTTTGTTCAGGTAATTGGGTATCATTTGTAAAAGTTAAAGGGCATTAAGTAATTTATGACCTTTATCGACCTCTGTCAGCAACCAGTAGGAATTGCAACATCGATAGAGCTTATTTCCTACACAATTCCCCCACCCCTCCTTTGGGTTATAATGGCCTTTAATTGACATGAACAATAGTAATATAATAAGTCACAATTGATCAGCAACCCTGTCAAAACCCCCTCACATATATTATTGTTATTGTTTGTGCTGTGAGTAAAAGGCTTACTTATTGCCCCTTTAACATAGAAACAAACAATAATATAGATTGCATGCGTAGCATTCAGTCATTTTGCCAATAGTAATGAGCATATTTGTGATTTTGGTTTGTGAATGACAGGGTGATAACATTATTTTTTTTAAATCTGTACACCACATGGGTTAATTCAGCATGTTTGTTACTATATTACTTAGGTGTACTTATTACACAGTAAGGTTTTGTAAGGGCAGTTAAAAAGTTTTGTTTTATTACATTTATCTTTTGAGAAAAAAAAATACCTGTATGCTGGCTATATTTGGTACGCTGGTTAGACATGTACTAGACATGTACAAGAAGTAATTACCCCTTTTGGATTTACTTCGTATTTGATTGTGAATATTTAGATTTTCATTTCATCACTAATTTAATTTAATAATTGACAAATATCATTTATTTTTAATAAGTTAAATAGGAACCAATAGTAATATAATTTCTTTGTATGGAAAAGGTTTCTTCAATAGCTGGTGGTGCGCCCTTGGAAGAAATACCCTCATGTGAATGACAAATTTAACATTTGTTAACTAACAAATGGTTAGTTAATGTTAGCATAACTAACATTAGTTCTTTACAATTAACCTTGTACCTGTGGCCTGATTCTTTAAAGAAATGTGATAGAGCAACTGGCATTTTTGGCCTAATAATTCACTCAATACACACAAGCAAGAAGTTATTTCTGCCAATGGGCTCCTGTTATTAGTTTCTGAGTAAGATGTTTTAGATTTTAAATTTTTATATTTTAAGTGTTAATTGTTTAACGTGGTTAACTTGCACAATACTACATGTGAAGGGTTTGGTCACTTGCAATAAATTATATTGTAGAGAGTGTTCTATGACTGAATCGCTGTTGAAGAGATGAATATGTGTATTAGTCCATAGAATTAATAATAGGAGTGTCAACTATGTTCATTAGGTTTACAGGATCATATTGATGCAGACTCAGTCAGTGGGCACATTTTTTGCGATGAGTTTTGCCTGATTGATGCTTGAAATTTGTACTATTTAAGAGGTAGGTGGAGGAAGATTTTTGCCATTCACTTTTTGCAAAACTAAAATGAACATTAAATGTGGCATTCATTATGGCGCTATGTCAATTCATAACCTCAGAATATTTCTGATATTCAATTAATGGGATAAAAAAACAAAATTGTAAATGTTATTTTTAATATGTTGAATGATTATACTGTGACAATGCATTTGTTTGATATTTGAGAGCTATTTCATTACAATAAACATGGGTTCCTTGCCATGCATTTTTTTCTTTATGTCAATTTATGAAGGCAAGTGTAATGCAGTCCTTGTTCAAGTGGGAAAGTGGCAGAATGCACAGGAATAAACCTTCAAAGCTCTTTAGATTCCTGCAGAAAGGCTTGTACCAAAGCACCTAGTCCCCTGGTGATTGTTGACTAAAATTGTATTCTGTTTGTTTGATGAAGACTCACATTTTATTTGCGTATGTTTGAGTTACTAACATTGCCACACAGGAGACTATTTCACTTCAGGTTACATTTTAATGAGGAGATATGAAAGTAAACCCCTCCATTACAAATGTCTGTTATTGTTGTCTTTATGACTGTTCATAACTGACAAGTTGTTTTTCTCACCACTATTACTTCCATTAACTGTAATAAGAATATGACCTACTTTATGCACATGAAGATATTCTATAGATGAGTGCATTACTGAGGATTTACAATATCTCTAATAATAGTAATAAAGGGATTTAGAAAAAAAAAAACCCTACTAATACTCACATTCAATTTATCACCCATGTTGATCTCAAACTCTCAAATAAAAATTCAAGGCACTTATCAGATGGTGAACTATCAAGAATTAAGAGATTAAAGTCTTTTTTAACTTGTTCTAAACTAATGACTCTCTCAGATGTATTTATGGCGGCATAATAAAACTCGATCAACTCTTTCTTCCTCTCCACAATAATCACATCTCCCATAAATATGCTTCCTGGTGAAGAAAAGAGTACTAATTAGACCTGAATGACTATTCCTTAATCTCCTAATAAGACTTCCCCTTTCATATTTATCCCAAATTGTGTGTAGCCAACTAATGGATTAATTTTGAATAAGTGACGTCTTTACTTTCTCTATTCCATTCATTTCGCCATATCTTTTTAATTCGTTCCTAAATCATCCCTTTGACTTCCGTTTTGTTAATCTTAATGCCGATCTGAACCTTATCTCTCTTTATAGTTGTTTTGCTAAATTATCCCGCCTTTCATTCCCATCAAACCCTATATGAGCTGGTATGTACATTTTTTATCTAATAACATTTAAATCGTGACTGCAAAACTTCCAATAATACATTTTCTCTATTTGTAGAGTTAAAGAATTGTAAACTTAAAACTTCAATATAAAATTCAGGAATCACCACCGCTTGTCTTAGGGTCTTTAGAACCATCTGTGCATTTGCAGTAAACATGATAAGTATTTCTGATATAAATATTTATATTTTCACAATTTCCCCCACGTTGTTCTCTCACTAAAATATGTAGGTTAAGGTTTTACTATATGATGTGGTAATTACGAAGGAGGTATAGCTGACAGAATAACAGCACACTCCGTTTCTATGCAATCCGTTCCGTATTTTTCTCTTGACGTCGTAAACGTCAGAAGTAGGAAGTGGATGCGGAAGTATCGAGTATTTGGGAAGAGCAGCAGAATCAGCTAGTTATCAGTCAGGGTCTATCGCAGGTTGCCAGTCAAGATGTTGAAGGCGGTTATTTTAATTGGAGGTCCGCAGAAAGGTGAGAATAACTCGCTCAGTTGGATGTCCGCAGTTAGTCGTGTTTTCAGAGCCAGCGCTGTGTGTGGTCAGGTCAAGTGAAGACGGGTTAGCTAACACTACCTAGCTCTCAACACTAAGCTACTTCAATCCCAGCTGAGCTTGTTTATATCAATGACGTGGCATAACAACACGCAAACCAATAAAATGTGGAAGTGATAGCCTAATGATCAGCTTCACCAATAAACACGAGCATTAGTAATGTTAATAGACCACAGCACTAACCGTTTACATTTAACGAACAATACTGAACAGGTGTTGCACCGAAATTAGTGACTATAAATGTGTGACTATGTGCGCGCACGTGTTGAACATGCTCGCTCTCGCTTAACTCGTTTAAATTCTTTCACTTCTTATGTAAACTTCCTCTCAAATAATATGTGCAAGGTTTTATTTCCTTCCTTCTTTGCGGATTTCTATTTGTAATATACGCCTAGAGCACTTTGTAACAGTGATTGAGCTATTCAGCACTATTTTGCTATTTATTAACAAGCTTTGACTTTTGTAAATCGTCCATATTTCATTAAACAAAATCATCTGAGATCGATTGAAAGTATGCCACGTGTATAACACGTACTTTCTAAATGTATAATTATACTGATAATAATGATAAGAAACACTACCCTGACCCTTCCTCTTAGCACTTGTTTCACTTACTTGTCTTAGCACTAGCTTATATGCTTATACGCATCACTTATTTGTCTTAGCTCTTGTTTATTTGCTTCACTTATTTGTCTCATTTGTTAAAATAAAAAGTAGGTAGCTAACTTATTGTACTTTTACCTTAGCACTGGTTCTGCTCTTAGATGCTTGTTTAGGAAGGAAATGCACTTACAATTTCTGGTGACTAGTAGTTCTTTTGCCTACCTATGTTGAAAGCACTTATTGTAAGTCGCTTTGGATAAAAGCGTCAGCTAAATGCCTGTAATGTAATAATTATTATTAGGCTTCTTAATAGAAAGTCTGCCTAAAATGTAAGTGTCTCACCCCTGACTTGAGCAATTTCATGCTGATATGTCTGATGATTATTGTTTTGGAATCAGTTTGCCCTTATCCTAGTTTTGTCTCCCTGCTGGTAGCAATCATTATTTCCAAAGCTACCCTCACGGTAGGTATGATGTTTCACCATGTTTAGTGTGAGCCCAAGATTTCCATAGCTACTCTCAGGTCACATATTCTGACACATATTCTGTCACATATTCTGTTCTGTCTGTATGGACAGAACCTCACACCAAACTCAATTTAAAAAATGTGTCAATGTAATGTTACCTGGATACTGGCAAACATACACACCCCGTAGAACACGACAAAACACATTTTACAAATCATCAGGATCAGCATGCATCCAATCCACCAAACTGAGCTCAGTAGGTGGTAATGGAGAGAGCGGTGTGAACCAATTCGAAAAGTAGTGCTAAAATAAAGTGCTGTTAAAGACCATAAAGACCCCAACATTTCGTAAAGATTCAATTTTAAGTCTTGTTCTATGAGGTATGTACGTTTGCCGATAAGCAAGGCCACATTAAATTGACAGATTTTTGAAAGTTGCATATCAGGGAGAGTCACATTTCAGGGAGACTTTAGAGGACACGTTATTGAATGGACACTGTTTACTCCCCTATGAACAACAGAAGCACAAAAAGTTATCTGATTTGTGCAGCAAGTAATCACCTAAATTGTTTTGCAGGCACAAGGTTTAGGCCACTGTCATTTGAAGTTCCCAAACCCTTATTTCCAGTAGCTGGTGTGCCCATGCTGCAACACCACATTGAAGCATGTGCTAAGGTGAGTGCTACTTCAATATACACCATTTCCTGTGGACATCAGCATGTATTGTTGTAGGAAACTCTCAAAATGTTCAAACTTTAGTTATCGAAAGTAAGGGAATTCAAAGGTCTTAAATATGTTTAAATGTGGTTGAATTGACCCCAATCAGGCTGTGGTTGATGTTAATTTCCCACTCTGCTACACAGAATACCCTGTAATGAAATTTTATCTAATATTGAACATCTTTTGTGTTCCAAGGTACCAAATATGAAGGAGATCTTGCTCATTGGCTTTTATCAGCCAAATGAAGAACTGACCAGATTCCTGTTAAATGCACAGCAGGAATTCAAAATCTCCATTAGGTAAACAACAGATCAGAAAACTACACAAATCCTCTTGGCTACCAAAGTAAACAAGTAAACATATAGTACTGTCCAACCCCACGGCGCATTCATAGTGATGAAGTGTAGTTCTTTTAGAATACGAGCCGAGGATTCTTTGTGGCACTAAAACATGCTTTATCAACAGAAAAGTGCTAATTCCAAGCACTGGTCATTTGCTTCTTTATCTTTTGGGACAAAGGCATTTTTTAATTGAATATTTTCTGTATCAGTGGTAGTATTCTTGCTGTGGGGCATCACCACTGCTGAATGACTGCATGGAAAATGCTGCTCTTCTTGAATGTATATTACATTACAGGTATTTGCAGGAGTATGCAGCCTTGGGCACTGGAGGGGGCATTTATCATTTCAGAGATCAGATTGTCTCGGGCAATCCTGAGGCTTTCTTTGTCATGAATGCTGATGTCTGCTCTGAGTTTCCTCTACCAGAGATGCTCAGCTTCCAGAAGGAACACGGAGAACCAAACAGCTTTGTTATCCTAGGGACAACGGTGAGATTTCGTCATTGTCAGTTTTGACTGTCCTTTATGCAACTGGCACAATATGAAGAAAGCAGAGTTAAACAAACAACGTAAAACACAGAAGTTTCTCTTTTAGATTATGGTTAATCCTCAGTTTTGATATCCCCTTTTTTTGTTTGTTTTGCTTTTAAATTTTTAATTAAATATTTATCAGCCTGGGATTGATCCTAAATCATATCGTCATTCTTCCTATACTAGGCAAACAGAAAGCAGTCCATGAATTATGGATGTATGGTTGAAAATCAGGAAACGAACGAGGTATTGACCCAGTCTTATTTACACAAATGGCCACTTATCACTGTTTCACCTTGAAATGATAATAACACCTTGTTTTTCTTTCAGGTCTTGCATTATGTGGAGAAGCCGAGCACGTTTGTGAGTGACATCATCAACTGCGGCATATACCTGTTCACCCCCAACATCTTCCAGCATATTGGCGCTGTCTTCCAGAAGAATCAACAGGACATGTTGCTGTGAGTGGGAGGATTCCCTCCTGGGGATCTGTGCATGGGAATGCATGTGAATACCATTAATTCCTTTTCTTTGGTTCTCTTCATTTGTCTTTTTTCCATCCTTTCTTCTCCCTGCCATGATTACTGTTTCCTGCCCCCTACCCCCCCCCTACAATCATCAGATATCCATACGATGGGTAAGTTGGTACAACTAGGCTGCACGGAGTGCTCAGTGCAAGGTGTGGGTTAGAGATAGATGACCATTATAAGGCCATGATCACATAGGACGCTTCTATGAATGTGCCTGCGCCTTTTTTCCAGTTATTTGGTTTGGTTGTGGGAGGCGTGTCTCCTCTAAAGTATGCGCCTCACATTTTGGATGTGGTACGTTTTGGGCTTCCCCTGGGTCCCAAACTTGTTTTAGCCACACTGTGCATTACATCAATGCCAACATAGACCTTGAAACGGGCATTATCTAGGCAGAGCTCTTGGATGAGATGATAAAACTCTCCATGCTCTGTTTTCCTTAGGAGAGGGTGTCACGTACCCATATTGTTCGTTTTCTCTTCTTCAAAAGCAAGCAGAGGAATCAAACTTTTTCCTGTCAATATTTAATTTCAGTAACGTTATCCCCTTTGGTACTTCAGGTTAGCTAGCTAACGCTAATTGGATAGCTTGGAAGCTCTTAAACCGTGTCTTGCATAGCATCGATGTGTGCTCTTTGCACGCTCCTTGCACCCTTTGAGCTCTTGCTCTATTTGGCACCAACAACACTTACAGTTGCACTTTGCGTTTGAACATGAGAAAAAAAACAGGTTATCTGATCATGGCCTGAAAGTGGGTGTGAAAAGACTGCATTCTTTTCACACAGCTTTAGTAAGGCACATGAGATTAGTCTTTGCCAAAGTGCGTATTTGTTAAAATTGATTTAAGATTAGACACATTTGTTTCACAGTGGTGTATGTGGCCTAATGTGGCATCCCTGTCATAGATAATAAGAAAAGACACTTCAAATATTGCAAAGCGTCAATCACATTGTGCATGACTCATTTGCTTATATCAGGTCCCCTTTAATCAAGCCGTGCACTGAATTATCTGCAAACATTTCAGCACAAGCAAGAGGCTTGATACACATGAAAAGGGTTACATGTTTCAAAATCTCACTGGAAGTACTTTACCTCTAACCATTTTTGGCCAAACTTCCATTGTGTGCACAATCCTTTTTAATATTCTTTTCATCAATTTTTAACCCTCCCTTTCATCTTGGGCTCTCACAATACACTAGCCTGGATCTATTGTAGCACAGATTTTGATTAGTATGGAACAAGTCGACTCTTCCACTCTAGTTGGATCACTGTTGGGTAATCAGCTTTGCTTTCATCCCAGCACTGACACATCTGAGTCAACTTATTATCAATGATGCATTTTAACTCAGTGCTCTTGTCTAATTCTGGGGGCTGGATTGTGAGCCATCGAATCCAGAGTTCTCCCTGGCATTCAGAGAGACTTGGTGGCAACATTGCCATTGGGTTGGTTTTCACAAACGGCTGGAAAGACTACATAATTACTGAAGGGGTAAAAAGAAGGTCATTGGAACTCATTCAGTATTCTTATACAGGGCTCTATGTCAGAGTGCATCCCAATGTCCTATGCAAGAAAGTAATGCGACATCTACTAAATATTTGAGGTCAGAGAGAACCATTAAGTGGGCCACCTAGGGCTTTAATGGGCAGTAAAAGCAGCTTGAATCAGGTGTGTCAAGGCTAGGCTGCAACGTAAGCCTGCAAATCCTGCTGGTGTGCATGACTGTAGTGGGACAACCCTGGGCTTGGGTGTTTTTTTGTACTAAGGTGATTGTAACTCCATTGTCAATTACTTTGGGGAAACCAGGGGCCTCATTTTTTAAAAATGCTTTACCTTATTCTGTAATCACAGGATGTTTTCAAAGAATATGAAAAAATATATGATTGTATTCACAGCATAATTTAGTTTTCTCATTTCTCACAGATAATTGGGAGTAAATCAATGCAACCTACTGAACCTTTTTTCTATAAATCCCAACATTGTTTTGGATTTGATTGTCAGCACAATTTTGCACACAAGCTATTTTACAAATGAGGCCCCAGGTCCTGGTTTGTAGCACAGTGCCATAATCCAAAGGCCTCTCCCTTCAGAGAGGAGCCGAACAATGGCTGGCACCGGGCGGAGGCCATCCGGCTGGAGCAGGACATCTTCACCTCCCTGGCAGGACAGGGCAAGCTCTACGTATATAAAACCCCAAGCTTCTGGAGCCAGATCAAATCTGCAGGGTGAGTGCATATGTTATATCTGCTGTCAGATTCAGCTGGACCAACATGAATAACCATGTAGAACTGTCACAAATGTTTTTTTGTTTTTTTTTTGGGGGGTGACTGTGACTGTCTGACAGATGTACAGGCTCCAGACCTGGGTCAAATAATATTTGCAAATAATTATTGGCCTTGATAAATTACTCTGTGTAGGCTGAAAGCTCTCTGTCTTTGTCTTCATAACCATTTTCTGTGACTGTTCTTGACCTTTCCTCAGGTCTGCAATTTATGCAAGTCGATTGTACCTCAACCAGTACCACACAACCCATCCTGAGAGACTGGCCTCAAATGAGGAGAAAGGGCCCAAAATAAGTGGTACATTGCTTAACCTTTTGTAACTTTGCTCTTTCTTGAATTGTTATCTTGTATTGTTGACAGGTCTATTCACATGTATTGTTTTCTTAGGCAACGTCTACATTCATCCTACAGCCAATATTGACCCCACTGCTGTGGTAAGGGTGCATCCTTATGCTACAGTTTACACTATAAATACTTAGAAATGAACACCATTGCACTTTTTGCAGTGGAAAATGAGTAAATGAAAAACTCAAGACTTGGTCACTATTGTAGAATATAGTTTTACTCAGTCATCACACAGTATCATTGCGAGTCTTCACACAAGTTTGTTTCTCTCCACAGCTGGGTCCCAACGTCTCCATTGGCACTGGCGTGACAATCGGTGCAGGGGTGAGAGTCAGAGAATCCATCATCCTCCATGGTGCAACTCTACAGGTGAGCCCCTCTATAAACATACAGTAGCTTACATGCTGTACAGGGCCAAACGGGACTAGCCAGGGCTTATTCCAACACAATTGCTCAAGATTTTGAGAAATGAGCTTGTATGAACATGGGCAGAAATTCAGGGACATGCAACTACATCCTGGTCTTCTTGAGTGGGTGATGGACTACCTCCTTGGGAAACCATTCCAGGTCAGATAAGCTTCTAAGCAGCACTGGAGACCCCAGGTAACTGTTCCCTAAACCTTCCTCTTCACTCTCTATACCACGGATTTCCAACAAAACAACTTTCGGTAACACTTCATTTGAAGGGGGTATACATAAGCATTCATAACACCTGACATAAACATACATAACTAGTCATAAATGTTTATGTCACTTTCAATGTCGAATTGACATATACTGTCATACTATGACACTTTCTGCATCAAAATGACATAGTACTTTATGACAATTAACATTGTTGTTCTGAGTGTTCCTCATTAAGTCAAAATAATATAACGAACAGCCAATCACTTTACATTTCCGAACAAAAAAAAAAAAACACTATTTTACATTACATTATCCGTCAAAATTATTACATCAGTTTTGAAAGAAAATGACCCACCTGAAAGGTATTACATTATTACAACATCAGTCAGGACATTGTATTACATTTTCGATTAAGTTCAGTTCAAATTTTATTACATTTTCAGGAAAACATTACATTATTGGGTGCTACAGAGCTGTCACGTGAACATGAATACATCAATGTCAAACTGCTGCCTGTTTGTCTCCTCCACATAACCCTTTAATGGTGGGGAAATGTATTTCTCTCACTTTGCGTACATGGAGCACGTTATTTGTATTTTGGCTGGCTTATTTAGGTAACCCACCCCCACAACAATATTTGAGATTCTTTTAAGCTTTGAAACATATTTCACTAAACAAAATATACTACAAAAACAGATACTGCTGGGGACATGCTTAACATTTTAACAGTGACTTTAATGCTCTTCATTTACACCAGATATTGTTTTGATACCTCTGCCTTTCACAAATCATTTTTAACAACTTGGCCACTGGTGAGCATGTCTCCAGTGATGACTGGGTGTCTCAAATGAGTTTAGATTGCAGGTGATGCATTGACTTTCGTTGCACATTGCCCAAAGGACAATTTGTTAGTTAAGCTATAATTTCAAATAAACAAGCAGTGCTTATGATCTGGTGTAATGAACATTTTGACTTGTCCCTATCCCCGACAACTATGTCCTGGCCACACAATGGAAAAGTATCTTTCCATCAGGATAATGTTGATATTTTAACTTAACCTGTTGTACCATCTTTATATTTCATCTTTTTCCCTCAAGAATCACAGCTGTGTTTTGAATTGCATTGTGGGATGGGACAGCACCATTGGCAAGTGGGCAAGAGTGGAGGGAACTCCGAGTGACCCAAACCCCAATGACCCCTATGCTAAGATCGACAGCGAAACCCTCTTCAGAGATGGGAAACTCACGCCCTCAATTACTATTCTCGGTAAGTATGCCCTGACCTTGGATGAAATTTGAAGCTTCAGTATTCCAATGCAATTTTCATTGTCTTAATATTTTCTAGCTCTGGGTGGCCACCTTCGCTCAATAAATGTAAACCGTATTCAGCTCTGGTGGCTATCGCTGCTCATGCTTACTACCCAGTTCTTCTGTTTATTCCAGCATAGAGCATTAAAATAAAAAATTGTGGATCAGCAGATGCGTGGGGTTTGCCACAGAGGACAATACAATGAGCACCAGAAGGTTAAGACAATCACAAGAAAATATAAAAAAATAGAAACAGTTACTGCTGCTGCCAGAAATGTACAACACTTCCTGTGTGGCAAAGACTTTTCCCAGGAAAGACCTACCTGACACTGGGTGTTTAGAACAGCAAATGTAAAACCGTTCATGAATTGATGATAGGTTGAATCACTATTGCCTTATATCAGTTGGTGACGGACACAAAACGTACATTGATCCGTGTGAAAATGTGGGATTATATATAATTTTGCCTGAAGTCACAGTATATACAGCCACTGGTTGAAAAGGGATATTTGTGAATAAAGACAGAATGACTTGGCCCAGGGTTCAATCAATGTCATAATGAACTTAATTTCTAACAAACTGTCCATTGGGTTAGAATTTAAATATCATGGACCTTTCCAGCCTTTCAGTCGCAGCCAAGCACAGACTGAATACCGTCTCGCTTTTCTCTCCTCAGGCTGTAATGTCACCATCCCCTCGGAGGTGATAATACTCAACTCGATTGTCCTGCCGCACAAAGACCTCAACCGCAGCTTCAAAAACCAAATTATTCTCTAGTTAATCTTCCTTGTGCCCTGTCCACTTACTGTCACAGATGAAGAATGCAGCAAGAGGAGTGTTGGCACTTCCCCTGAGTTACTGTATATAAGATGTCAAAAGTGGCTTTGAAAGATGGATTTTTATATATTTGTGCTGAAGCCTTTATGCATCCTTGAGTGTCGGCAACATTGGAACTTCCTTAGAGAGGCTAATCACGCATGTTGATTCACCTTGAAAAGTGCTGTTATGCCAGAACTTTATTTTGGAGTTGTACTGAACTGTTGAATTACTGCAGAACCCATGTAATATATTTGGTTGGATTTAGTATGGTTTAAACAAAAGGTTTATAGATGACCACACTGTTTCTCAAGGGTACCCTTCTGTTGTTTGGGGACTTGTCACTTAAAACAAGTAGCTTTTTGTGTGAAAAGAATAATTAAAATAAATCACTGGTTACCACCTGTGTGCTTAAATCCAAGAAGTAATTTGTGAGGGGCACTGATTGGAACCTTTCAGCATCTTAACTGTTGATCTCATACAGCCACTTCCAACAAAATAGATCTGTGATTTTAGGATTCAAATTGCAATCAAGCAATGTTGCCTTTTTAAATGTGAACTTAGCAGGGGGCCTTCAGGCTTTGGCATATGAGCAGCCTGCAACAGAGACTTAAATTAGGACACTTTTGTGCTTGCAATCACGGAGAAATGTTCCCATTTGTGGTTACAGCACTTGTGTTAAAACAAACTTATTTGGCCTTCAAGCACTCACAAACACTTTAACATGATCTTTTCAAGAGATCATTGTTAAAGTGTGAGTGTTTATTAAGGAGCAGTACTGAAAACACTTAATTACCTTCTGAATTGTGAAATTGGGGCTGCAGCATATTTTGACCATAAAAGGTCATCGTCACAAACCACCCTCCAATGAAGGGGAAGAAACTCATGTTTATGTATTATTTTTTAATTCATGATCAATTTATTTCAAGTTTCTTACATAGTGCTTGTGCTTTTCATTAATTTGAATGCCTTAAGTGCTTAAAAACCCAACTGCCTCATTCCAATCTAAAGGCCTTGATTACTGTATTTTATCCACTTGGTGGGAGGCTGATTGATTGGATTAAAACCTCAATGCTCCCCACACAAGTGGCAATCCAAAATTCATTAGCTCAAATGAGCTTGCCACTCCCATACCATACGAAATTTACAAGCACAATATTTATACATGAAAAAGACTGCTTACTTAGGGTGTAAAGCCTTTACATCCAAATACCAATATTTGTCACTTGACTGATCAATAGCAGAGAAACACTGCTTCAGGGAAAATGATGCAATTAACTGGGGGATGTGAAGAACCTCTTCCCTGGCTCTGCCTTTGCCTTGCCACTGCGAGTAGATTTGAAAACAAACAAGTGGTAAGAGTATCATTTAAAAAAAAAAAAAAACACTTCAGTCTGTCAGAAAAAGACTGGTCTGACTGTGCTCTTACGTGTTGTTGAAGGCGTTGCCCAGGTTCCTCATTCTGCCCCTCAGAGAGCCTCTGTTGGGAGCTTTGTAGTAGCTGCTCAG
Source organism: Monocentris japonica (assembly GCA_900323365.1). Lineage (NCBI taxonomy): Eukaryota > Metazoa > Chordata > Actinopteri > Trachichthyiformes > Monocentridae > Monocentris > Monocentris japonica. Next base: position 14,496 of record OOFE01021027.1, on the reverse strand, counting down.
CTCTGGGGAGGTCAACGGCTTGAACAACCGATCTGAACAGACAACATCATGGGGGGAGGGGGTTAAATTGCATGTCTGCTTTATAACAATGTACAGTATACAGTACAGAGACAGAAAGCGAGAAGGAACATGACATGCACCAAAAGGGATTCAGATCCCTCACATCCTGACTACATGGAAGGCATTTTGGCCTGCTGAGCCATGAGGACACCCAAGACAGTAGAGGACAGCTGATTCTTAACGATGAGCATGTGTCATGGTCATAAACCTAAACATCGCCTTAATAGGGCTGTTACCTAGGATGTAGTGGTGTAGTAAACCCACCTGAACTCTATTCTATAAAATAAAAAAGGTGGGTATAGAGTTTACCCACCTTTATCAGCTGACATCAAACCAATGTAAGTTGTAAGAGGATAGGGTCTTTTTAGGCAGGGGTGTTGCACCCCAGCAGTTTGTTAATGGCTCAAGCAGTCATTCTGATCACTGTCAGTGTAGTTGTGTACTCCCAAGAAAAACAATACCCTCGATTCAAAACTCTATGGGTCTTGTTAGCCAATTTTTCAGCAGTGTCTCAATTTCATGTATGGCATGATGATGTGTGTACCATTTCCAACATCCTGGTTGTTGGCCTTTTTCGTGGAGGGTAAGACTTGATCCTTCTGCACAGCAAGGAAATGCTTCCAATACTCTTCAGGCAAGGACAGCATACGGCAAACAACCTGAGACAATCAAATCAATGTCTGTCAGATGGAATCTGTAAAGTCCCCTATGTGACACTGTCACAACAAGACTTAACACAATAAATCATCTCTTGAACCTGATTTATAAACTGGGGTTACTTGCATACTGTAGTGTCAAGAGCATGACTGGACAAAAAAAACTCTTCAGCTTTGTTTCACGTGTAACTGAGCTACAGCAGGCCTCACATTGCTAGTGAGAGAACAGATATTTCACTGATGCTGTAGCCGCTGCTGACAACACATTTCCAGACAACATCCACATGTTGTCGGAGTAAATATAAGCTCTCACCTTTGGCTGTGTATTGGTGTCTCTCATGATGGTCATTGGAGAGGGCTCGGCCAGTCCATGCCCAACTATTGTAGGTCCAAACACCCGGGCCAAATTGTTCTTGTCCATTTGACACTGGGGGCTCTTCATGACCCTAGAAAAATTATCAATATTTGGAAATAATGTACCAATACCTTTAATTACAACACTGTATATGCTATTGCAACCGATTTGAATAATGCATTTACTACTTAAACTATTTCTAGCTTTTCTTATACTTTCATTACCTGACAAGTCTTTCCTGTTTTTTTTATAGGTTCTTTCAAACAGGGCAGTCAGTACAATGTAACAGTAGATCTTACTTCTGTAAATGAAGCATGAGGAAAGCCAAGGTGTCTCTATTAGCCATTGGCAAATCCTGTATGGCCTGGTACATGATGGCTGCACTGTTGTTTTCATCAGGGATCTCTGATACAGACACAGCAGTTATCAGTTGATCAGAAGGCACCAAGGGGTGACAGTACAGGCTATAAATTAAAATAAGGCCACAAAACCAGCCAAGGTGCTTGTAGATTTTCCACATCAAAGCCAATTTAGTAAACTGGAGCTACTGGCTATGTCTGGGGTGTCGTCTTCTGAAGATGGACAAGCAAGCACATTTACATGGAATAATTCCAGGCATGCACACACACATCCTGATTTCTCCAAAATTTACCAATTGCCCTTTGGACAAGATTATCTAGTAAACAAAAATTAACATGCTGTGATGGAACAGTAAGGTGTAGGGGGAAAATAATGAGTTGTGATTGTGTTGCAGTCAGCAGGGAACGTTCAGACATTATGGAAGGAACACAGTCTGCACTAAATGGATGAGGTTAAGTAAATAAATTACCATGCCTTGGGCACTTAATATTTCTAAGTTGAGACAAGCATCTAAATTTGCTTTTGAAAATCCATTTGTGAGTGCAGCTAATGCATTTTATAGAGTTGTGGCTGTTCCACTGAGTTCCTGCCTTCTACGGAGTTATGGAGGCCAGGTTGATACCTTTCATCTTCAGTGCCTTACATTGCTTCATGCAGCAAGCTTCTTGTAATGTAAATTGTAGTATGTGGCACTTCTAGTGCTACTTGAGCTTCACTTGGTGCTTATAATAATACAGTGTAGTTGGGTGGGAGTGAGATGCTTTTATAAACCCCTTGGGTTTTTAAATATCTGTATTTTTCCTCTTCTTTCAAATAAATTAATTCTAAACTGAGACTACATACCTGAGGCCTGCATGAAAGCTCTGTGGAGCCGGAAAGTGATGAGAGGCTCCTTCAGCTTCCTCAAGAAATCCTTGAGAAGGCCACAGATAACATGTATGTCGTCCACTTTGCTGAGTGTTAACAATCCTTTCCCCTGGATATACTTCTCCCTGAGCTCCTTCACCAACCGTTCTCCCCCAGGAACTCTGTAAATTCCTCTCTGGAACATGAAGAGATGGAGATCAACCAATATTTCAATGGTTCTGTGACACAAGTCAGTAATGGGAATACACACTTGGATACTTGGGATACGTTTACCTTACCTCCTCTAGTCCCCTTCTCTCAATTTCATTCACACACCGAACTATCAAGAGAGGGACTCTAGGATGGGTCACTGGAGCAAAGCTCTCCAAAGTGTCCTGGAAATGATAAGATCTTATTAAAAAAAACACATGTATCCCACCTGTACTTTGCACAAGATACTTATTTGCCAATAAAAACTGCTCATGGATTAAAAAAAGATAAGTGTCTAGTCCTCTATCATATGTTGTATGTGAGAGCAGGAGGTTATGATTACGACACTGAAGTACCGCCTGTACAGGAGCGCCTGGGGTGGTAGGGGAGCAGCCTTCAAGACATTTCTGTTTGCATTCTGGATGAGCAACAACACGGCAATTTCTACACTTCACTGCCATCTTCCCGAAGCGGATCCTCTTACCGCATGGCAAGCATGTCTCTGGTCTGATCACCTGAAAGGAAGCATGGATGTACTGCAGCAATTATTCTGACAAACTGGAATGTCTTTCACATTTCACTTTGTTCAAAGAGTTTCACTTTTCAGCACCCACACTTCACACTTCGTTGTTGTTTAGGAGACACTTTTGGATTTCGCTCTTAAATTCATCACTTCCTATGCGGAGAGGATTTCCCACCAGTGACACGAAAATTTAATTTGGACAGATATGGTGAATCTATGGCATCTCTAGAGGGGACAGGACATGCTTCTCTGTTGCAGTGATTTAGGCTGATAAGATGGAAGGATTTTTTTCTTAAAATTCTTGCAGATTTAAGTTATGTTTTATGGTTATAGGTTGATTGGTCAACCTGCAAACTTGCCCATTCATTAATTCCAATAGAGGGATGTACACTAAAATACTAAAACATTTGACCAAAATTAAATATCACCATAAGCTTTAAGTTTTTGATTTTCAGCAGGACTATTCACTGTGTAAAAGTGTAAAATCAGTTTTCAGTTCATTTCTTTTCAAAAGCGTAGCTCATGAGTCAGTTCATACCGTTTTTGACAGGAAAACATGCTTCAGGGCTTTCTCTACTACAGGAGTGTAAACTGGTCTGATGTTGACCTCTGCAATGGTTTCCTCCACCTTTTCTACAGTGTCAGGACTTGCCATGGTCTCATCAATGGGCACCCACAATGAGGTTTGGTCTGAGGAATGAGAAGTACATCTGTCAACAAGGCTAAAATGTCATCATGGTTACACTGGTCAGATGTGGGTTTTAGACAGAAATCAAATTCCTCCAAGCACAGAGTAATTCATGTCATTGTAAATAAAGGTCTAAAAATACATCTTCCTCACCCCCGACTGAAACCAGACACTCTTGAGTTACTGTCCTGGATGGCTTCTCTGGGGTCTCCTGGGTAATGTCTATCACCATGTGAATTTGACCTCCATTCTCAGGGGTTGTGACCGATGCCTTCACTATTGTCTCAACTTCCTGTATTACATAGAATAAGCTTTATGGAAAAAAAAAAAAACATCATTCCAAACTATTGAGTGGCCATGTAAGCTCAGTGGCCAATCCAATGCCTGCGGCTATAAAAGGGAAAAAAAAAATCAGCTTAATGAATTGAGTGGCCATTGTTCCCTCCCCGTGATCTCTACCATCCGTGTGGAGGTGGATATGGCCCATGGATATTTCCACCTCAAGGGACAGCTACAGTTGCAAGAAATAGTTTGTGAACCCTTTTGAATTACCTGCATTCCTATATAAATGGCTCCTAAAATATGGTCTGATTTTCATCTAAGTCATAAAAATAGGTAAACAAACATCTTTATTGAACATATTGTACAAATGTTAATAATTTGGATTGGAAAAAGTATGAACCATGAGATTTAGTAACTGGTGGAACTTCCTTTAGCAGCAATAACCAATCTACCAAACATTTCTTGTAGTTCCTGATCGGACCTGCACAACGGTTAGGAGGCATTTTTGACCATTCCTGCTTACAGAACTGTTTCAGTTCATTGATATTTTTGGGATGTCTTGCATGAACAACTGGCAATATTTCACAACATTTCAATAGGGTTAAGGTCAGGACTTGGCCATTCTAAAATGTGTATTTTCCTGTTTAAGCCAGTCTGTTGTAGACTTGCTTTTGTGTTTGGGGTCACTGTCATGCTGCATGACCCAACCTCTGTTAAGCTTCAGATGACAGACCGTTACCCTGATATTCTCCTGTAGGATTTCCTGATACAATATAGAATTCATTGTTTCTTCAATAATTAAAGCCGTCCAGGACGTGAGGCAGTAAAGCCCCAAACCATGATGCTCCCTCCACCATGCTTCACGGTTGGGATGAGGTTTTGCTGTTTGTATGCAGTGTTCTTTCTCCTCCAACCATAGCTTTGTGCCCTTTAGCCAAAAAAGGCAATTTTTGTCTCATCTGTCCACAGAACATTGTTCCAGTAGCTTTGTGGAACATCCAGATAGTAAACTTGAGATGGGCAGCAATGTTGTTTGTGGAGAGCAGTGGTTTCCTCCTTGGTATCCTCCCATGAGCACCACTCTTGAGAGATGCCTGCAGATCCTTAGCTGTTACCTTAAGGTTCTTTGTCACCTCCTTGACCATGTGGTGTGCTCTTGCTGTGATCTTTGCTGGATGCCCATTCCTAGGTAGAGTAGCAATGGCACTGACTTTTCTCCATTTGTATACAATCTAACTGTGGACTGATGGTCTTTAGAAATGCTTTTGTAGACTTTTCCAGTCTTATGAACTTCAGCAACTCTTCTCTGGTGGTCTTCTGAAATTTCTTTTGACCGGGGCATATTGATCTTCAACAGATCTTTTTCTGGAGAGCAGACTCTGTTGGTAACCAACAGTGTGGGGTTTTTAATATGACAGGACACTTCTAACCCACACCTGAATGTCATGCCATTGATTCAATCACCTGACTTCAATTACCCCCTTTTAAAGTCATTATCCTAGAGGTTCACATACTTTTTCCAGCTTAGGTTGTTAATGTTTGAACAATATGTTCAATAAAAACATCTACAAGTAAATTTTATTGTGTGTTATTTGTTAAATCACATTGTGTTTATCTATTGTTATAACTTAGATGAAGATCAGACCATATTTTAGGAGCCATTTATGCACGAATGCATTCATGTTTACAAAATTTCTCTTACAACTGAAAGCTGGTTTGCAGGTCTGTACACTGAAAGGATGAGGTCTGACAAAAGACCAAAGGATTGATGGATGAGCCGTCGAATTTAAACAGATTTCACAGTGCACAAATTCATAGGGTAAAGAACTATGCACTGAAACATCATCGTTATGCTGTGTTCCAGAGATGCCGCAAAGTCAGAAATTCCAACTGGGTTATCTAATGCAATGTCAACATGGTAGCATACTGTAAATGGTACACAGCATTACTTTTAACATGTTTAGAATCCTCAAAATATTCACTATTGCATGACCCATCAAAACACCTGTGTGAAAAATGGTTAAAAACATAAATTTGAGACAGTGGAGGTGGAGGACAGTGGAGCACTGAGCGACCAGAGAAAATCGGCTGATGTGTGGACTATCAATAACTTGTCGGCCGAGCAAATTTGGCCGCAAACAAACTTTTTGTGGTCATTGGCCATCAACAGCCAATCAGAATTCCGTGCTTCTTTGTTTCCCTAACAATGTGACTTACATTTCATGAACAATCGTTCCGCCTGGAAAGTGTAAAATGGACGAGAAGGTGATAACAGCCATTCAAAGCTTCCCAGTTCTCTACAACTTTTATGTGAAAGACTATAGGAATAAACGTCTCAAAAACAATGGTTGGAGATTGGGTGCATCCATCATTGGGGTTGATGGTAAGCTCTCAAGTAGTTTTGCTGACCTTTTTCTGTTTATGTTCTATTAATGATACCTAATTAGCTTACTAGCTAACTCATCAAAATAATGTAACGTTGTGAAAGGCAATACTAAAGCAATGAAAAATACATGAGTTGCCTGTTCAGTTAGGCCTGTAAAGTCCTTTGAGGCTTGTTTGTGGTAAAAGGCTATAATATAAATGTGACTTGACTTTGTAGCTGCACAGGATACTACACAGATGCAATCAGAGTCTCTCGCACTGCCCACAATTGGTCAGAATAGAGAGATTACAGTTGCCAACGTTCTATGCTATACTAGTGAGCTACGTCATTGATATAACACCAAATGAGGAACAGTATTATATGTTCGGCAAATAAAATCTCGCCATGTTTCTCCCCTGGTTTTTCTGACCTGGACCACTGGAACACTTGGAGGCTGTAATTAGGAGCTACCATCTGGGAATTTCCAACTTCCAGCTTTGAATGGAATACAGCATTAGTTACAGCTCTTTAAACATAAGCAAGTTACGCCCTGTTGATTAAATTACCTGTGCAGTTTGACTAAAAAACAATTTGTGTTTTTGTCCCTTTGAATGTATGCTTTGGTAGGTTTAAAATTGAGGGGCTAAGCCAAGTCAGAATCAGCACAGTCAAAACCCTCTTAGTTCCACTTCAGCGGGTTGAAAATAACTTTCATCAACTCAGCTGCTCCTTTTTCTGTGTGGTCAAATACTTCTCAGCAAGAGCTTTAGCACAAACAATGTCTGAAACTAAGAAATCCTAAATTGTGGAGCTGTACATACTCTCTGTTCCAACTGCCTGAACTTGAAATTGGGGAATTTCTTCTTTTCTAACCATGCACAATGCTATGAAATTATTTTAATGTACTTAAATACGGCATATTACTTTCTCATCTCAAAGTTAGATCAGTCATTTTAGTTCTGTGCCAAAACATACAGTATTTACAGCTAAAAGTAAAATAATCTGCAATTGAGATGGTACTGACAGTCATTTTTCAGCCTCTATTTACCTTTTCCACAGTTTTTCTCTCCAGCAAGTCTCCAGAGCTGTTTCCTACTCTCCCTCGCTTCCCAGTTGGGACACCAACAGTTGGTCCCATAGATGATCGCTGTGAAGGTCAACAGAACATGGATTACTGTTTTTTTAGCATCATTGATATCATAAATCACATCACAGTAGTTTTATTTTCACATGACCCATACAGTAAAAACCCAGGTTGCTAAGGCGTTCAGCAGGACTAGAAGAAATACTAGAGACTAATATCACACACAAGAACTGATCAAATTCTAGTAACTCCTACTATCTTACTGACACTGATGTGCTGTAAAAGCTGCTTTTTTTTAAGGCGATGTTCATTTTGTGCAAAAAATGAACACGTTTACATGCTCACAAAAAATTTGATTGTCATGTCATATTAAGACAATAATGTGATTTAAGGCAGGATCCATGTAAACACCACACTGATTATTTTAGTGCCATTACACTTTTAGTAGTAAGCATAATTGCAGTAACATATGTTGAGTATTCTGATTTTACTGGCATTATTAGAGACCAGTCAGAACATATACACAACATCACATTTCTTTAAAGCTGCATTATGTAACTTTTTAATGTAAAAATACAAGCGTCTCATCAGTCTAGCTCATGTGGGGCTGCAACAGAGAAAACTGGCCTCTCCTCCTTTCATTGAGCCACTCCATTCACCACTATATATATATATATATCACTATATATTATCATGTAAGTGGCTTAATTGCACTGTTGTCTTTTGTGACTCTTATGTGACTATTAGCAATAGTCACATAATTGTGCACGTAAAAAAAAAAAAATCAAAACAAAGAGTAACCTTATCTACTCTTTGTGAGGCATATTGCAGCTTACCCTCTTTTCTCTGGCTCTAGATCTCAGGGGCTTAATCACAGTTGTATCCAGGTCCTGAACCAATTTAAACAAGAGTCAGGGGTGAAACCTTCCTTTCAGAGCACAATGGGTCACACTGCTTATTATGCTACAATTAAAAAAAGAAAATCAAATTTTTCGGGAGATGATCATACCATGTCATCATCTGTTCTGTCATAGCTGATATCAGAGTGTGACAGGAAAGATGACTCGTCAATGACGGACAACCTGAGAGAAAATAAGAAACAGTTCAATAATCAATTACAAACAGCATGTAATATGTTTTTCCACAAAAGCAAACTAGGAGGCCAATGCATCTATTACCGTTTACTGCTCTTGTGCAGAGTGACATTGGCTCCCTTGTGGTCGAAATTGGCCAGTAGACTTTTCTGCTCGTCATTCAGACATGCACTAGATTTGCTGTCATGGACCAGAATGTCACACATCAGCTGCATCTGCCTCTGCTGCAAAACCAACAGGGTGCCAAGTTTGAGCCTGTCCTCAGGTTAAAAATAATCAAATCACCCACTTGCGCTTGAATGATGTGAGTGTACAGCTATGCAGCAGCGAACATCAGGCTCTGCAGTGACGGTAAGACTACACGACAGACCAATGGATGTCAGCTGACCTCTTGTCTCTCACGGCCACAGTTTTGCCCATACTTGGTAACAGTTGACTTCTAACCTCCTCTAACACAAGTCTATTTTTTTACATATCTAATCTTGTTACTGCATTTTCTTGTTTTGTTTTCAATAAATAAGTAAATCCAATACTCCCCAACTGCAGAATGGTTCATAGGGCATAGTGAAATTCATTGGTTTCTAGCAGTGCTTCCTGTGGGACTCACCAAGTACTGATAGTCTGCCTCAACTTTGTAGCGCTTCTTAATCTCCACATCCACCTGGTTGCGGGCATGCTTCAGTTTCACCTCCAGAGCGGCTCTGGCCACGTCTGATTTCACCAGCAGCTCCTTGAACTTCTTCAGCTCCAGCTCAGCGTGAAGCCATTTTTTTCTAGAGGCCTCAAAGTTTTTAACGACTTCAACCAACTCTGAAATCATCAGGGAGAAGTCAGTTTCCCTTGCATTCCTTCAGCAGCTGCCGCTCCCCATAAATCTCATAACCTCATGAATTCATTATCTAGCCTTGTTTTTCAATTAAAACAAATACATAAAGGGCAATTACACAATTATTCCATAAATCATGATATAATTATCCACTAAGAGCATATATTAAAACTGCAACCCCAATCCATCATCCTTTACCGTACAAACAACACTTTTTCTATTACTCTAAAAAGGGTATATGTTAGCATTTTAGTTAAATGCTTTTGGAGGGCTTTACATTCAAGACAGTTAAAGTCATTGGCCAGTATTATGAATTTTGGCAATATCAGACCTGAATACGGTGAGTGGTAGCTCACAAACCAGTAGGGTAGTGGTTCTCAAACTGGGGCCCTCCAGCAAAATGAGGAATAGTGGAATTTCACTATTATTTCATTTACTAGACTTAAGCATATTGACAGTGTATATGAATGATTATTTTCACCATACATCTCACTCTCCCCACTATTCTCCCCGTCAACAGTATAGACAGTTACTATAATTTGTACCAAGTCATACCTTATCAAATGGGGGTCTGTGGGCCAACGTGGATCTATTTGGGGGTCTGACACTTAAAAGTTTGGGAACCCCTGGCTTAGCCAAGGTCTTACCTAGTTCTGTGTTCAGTGCATTTTCCTCCATAGTAATCCTCTGAAGGCACAAGGCCAGGAGCTCTCCAACGATAACCCCTGATTCCCCCATTGCTGCTGGCAAAGCAGCTCTTCAGTATGTAAGACTACACTGGAAATCCTGTCTCCACACTGCAAAAATTACATGAAGAAGTGTTTTAATCCAGTATTGAGTGGAGGGGGGGGGGGACCAAGGGGGACTAATATAATTGCACTTGTTTCCAGTGCAAATTAACGTTTCAAGCATTTGCCTCAGTCAAGTGTCAATTCCATGATGTTAGTGGAGTGATGTCTTATTTTGCCACTTGGGAATAAGTGTTATCTCGCCGTATTGGCAATTTTTCACTTGCTTTGAGATAAATACAAGGACTGAATGAGACTTGATTTTGTGCAGCGCAAAACACTTTTACGCCCCTTTTCATGGACTATTGTTGCACGTTTGGCAATAGTAAAGCAAATCAAAGTTTACCTCTCGAGCATGCCGACCTGTCCCATTGACTGACCACTAATTTACTAATCATGTAGTTAATTGAAACGGTCTGTGTATGAGCACGTGATATCACCTTGCAGCGAGAATCGAGTGACTGCAGAGAAGTGAATACGTATAGCGGGAGCGCGCGCGCAGCCTGCGTGCTTGGTAGTTGGAGAAGAGTCTTCCGACTTGATGATAGTTTCTTTCTTCAGATTAAATCTTGTGGACGACGATCTGATTTTTTCCACAGTTTTTTCTTCTCTATTTAATGAAGACATGTCGGTTTTAAGTTGAAATAGTTGTTGGAGCCGACAAATCGATGCCCTTAATCATTAAGCTTCGCCAGAACGTTTTCTTAAATCATAATAATTCCAATAATAATATCTATCTTTCTGTACACTTAAAGGTCTCATCCACCTCAAATCACCTATTATTAACTGATGTGAACCCTCTACTCTGTTGTTTGTAAAGAATTTTACCCCTGTTGCCAGTGAATATTCATTTGAGGAGGCACAGATACTTCTGGAAATACAAACATCTACTTGCCGAAAACTGAATCCCCCTTCCTATTTATGTCTTAGTGGAGCAAAAGTTTACTGTATACTTCAGTCATTATCAGTGTAAACAAACCTTGTACAACCTTAAAATCTATGTCAGATTCATGTTTATCTGTCACATTCCTTTAAAAAAAGGAAATCAATTCAAGTGTGGAAAAAATCAAAATACAAACAATGCCAAGAGCTGTTGTATTTAATACAATTACATGTTGATTGAACATAAAGGCAAAATCATAGAAAGAGAAGACTGGTTCGACAATGGAGGCAGTCTAACAGATGGATATGAGTAACCACTGGCAGTTGCTGGAGAGCAGAAGGGCCAAGCAGCCATGCAGCCAGTGCCAAGTGAAGCCTTGATAATGTGGAAATGGGAGGCTTCTTGATTTATGCAATGGGGTAGATGGTCCAAATGTATCCTCCTGCAATATTTATTAGACATGCACACCATCACTGCATTCTGAAGGCTATGGTGGTGGGTAGATGGAACACTACTCACAGCATTGCATAATGCAAGGCTGTCATATTTATGGAAGGTGGCAGTGTGATTATTTGCATCATTTCCATAAGATCATCATGTTGCACATTCTGTACATTGAAGATTAAAGCATCAGAGCAACACCCTGTCCTAGGGGGTTGTATGCTTCTGCTTTGCTGGCAGCAGCTGTCGGACAGCTCCTGCATGATAACAAGGCTTATATTGATGTGTTGTCAAACTATAGTTATGTTCACTAACACATCAGCTGCCCTTCCTCTGAGTGAACTGGTTACTGAACTAGAATGGGTCACACATTCTGCAGACAGAATAACATGATTAGTGCAGTTACCTACCGCTATTTCTGTTTCTTAAGTGCCCATTATCATCCTCTGCACTGTTTGGTTCGACTTGTTTTCCACTCTATTGAAAAAACACTTAAGTCCACAACAGTGCAGGATACTAACGTTTTTGTCCACTGGCCACAGTGGTTGCTGGATTGCAAACGACACCTGCCACTACGACTGGCTTACCAGTCACATTGATTTTTTGATTAGAAAGGAACCTCCAAATGATGATTGGTTAGCTGCAGAATTGACTCCTAAAATAGACAATTTTAATATCAATAGCCAAAATGTACCAGTATTTGGCTGGGGGCTGGTGTTCATTTCCTAACTACAATAACTGACTCAGGCAAATAGACATGAAGCAGTAGGTCTCTTGTTATTTGTAAGCCTAATATTTCTAATATTTCCCTCTGATAGAAGATAAGCATTATGAGATTGCCATTTGAGATCTGTAGTTGTTTACTGTTTTAAGATTCCTTCTCATTTGTTGTTGGTTGATTGGGCTGTTCATTCTTTGGGTGTATCTCCAGTGTTTTGGCATGCGGTCAAGGGTTACACTAAAGCAATTTTCTAAGTGCATCTGAGGTTAATGACCATGCAATTACAGGTAGGAGGAAATATTTATATTCTATGTGAACTCTATAGTTCTCTGTTACTCTAACTGGGGCTGCTGGACAAAGATTGTTTGCATTGTCCTTGTCAAACTTGAAGCTTGAAAGGAGGTTCATAACTCTGCCCCCAGCAGAGGGCACTATGGGCATTCTTTCAAGCAAGGCTAGACATGTCTTGGGTGTTTGAATGTGACCCCCACACCCTTTTTTTTCCCTCTGCACCTGTATGTGCAGCTAATTCACATAAAATTAAAACACACAACAAGTTGTATAAACCCTACAAGCTTTTGAAGCAGATTAGAAGGTTTGGATGTCACCAGTAGATGCAGATGCATGCCTAAGCCTAATTGAAGGTGCTTTGTCTCGCCTTTGATATATATTTGTGAGTCGAAAATCAAGAGACTCTTTGTGTCCAGAATGAATAGCATCTCTTTGGCCAAGATGGGAGGATGCTTTGCTTGTTATTCTACCAATATCTGACAGAGACACAACGAATATGCATGTCAAAATGAAAGGAAAGAAACTCCGTGGAAAATGATGCCTGCCTGATGATGCTTGCACAGTACCAATATGTTAGTCACCTCTCAGACTAATTCACACATTTGGAAATACAGTGAGTGCGTCATTGGGATGTAGATTCAGACATGTAGACTTGAAAAGACATCTCACTGCTCCAATCAGACTCACTCCACTGCATTTTGGTTGCAGTTTATGATGATATGCACTGTTACAAATATTCAAAAAGGGGCTAAGCATAAACATTTTTAGAAGATTTTTTTAAATGCACAGTATTACACTGGCCACTGTGATGCAAATAAGAATTGATACATCAGGGAAAAAGAATTATATGAAATCTTCTAGGTGAGTCTCCACTCCACTACCACCTTCATTACCCAATTTCTATAACACTATGTCTGTTTGAATGAGAATGTGCCCGAGTTATATTAATAGATCCTTTGTATAGAGCAATTTCTGATTTATCTTTCTCCTTTACCCATCTTTTACGTTTTACTCCCCACCCCACCACCCTTCTCTCTCCTCCTATTGCACTTGAATATACACAAAAGCTTACTTATATTTCTTTTTGGTGCCCAGCCATCTGTCTTTCCCTGTGCATATAATTCTACTGTGATTTTACAAATGGAGGTTTCTTTCTAAATTAGATGCTCTTGCCATGCCATGCTGATAAATAAATGTAGTTCTGATAGGGAGAGTTGTGTAGAAGTAGTTGTCCTCCCGGCTTTCGATAACATTGTTTAGAAAACACTCAAAATCATCAGCAGGCGATAATAGGACATTTGGTTCACTTGGCACGTTCATTTAAATGAAAGGCGGGTTTATTTATGAGATCCATTATTTGTGGGTAAATTGACACTGCTAATAATTGTCCTCTTTACTGCAGTTAAGTCTGTGGAGAGGAAAATGCTATGAGAAATTGGTTTATTTTGCCTTTAATATGGGGCACGCTGTAAACTGGTTATATCCGGTGATTGACACGACGTGGGAAGGTTATGCTTGGCTATTTTATCTAGCCTCATTATACAGTGCATTCAGAAAGTATTCAGACCCCTTCACTTTTTCCACATTTTGTTATGTTGCAGCCTTATGCTAAAATCGTTTAAATTCATTTTTTCCCTCATCAATCTACACTCAATACCCCATAATGACAAAGCGAAAACAGATATTAATGCAAATTAATTAAAAAGGAAAAACTGAAATATCACATTGACAAGTATTCAGACCCTTTGCTATGACACTTGAAATTTAGCTCAGGTGCCTCCCATTTCTCTTGATCATCTTTGAGATGTTTCTACACCTTGTTTGGAGTCCACCTGTGGTAAATTCATTTGATTGGACATGATTTGGAAAGGCACACACCTGTCTATATAAGGTCTCACAGCTGACAATGCATATCAGAGCAAAAACCAAACCATGAGGTCAAAGGAACTGCCTGCAGAGTTCAGAGACAGGATTGTGTCGAGGCACAGATCTGGGAAAGGCTACAAAAAAAAATTCTGCTGCA
>OOFE01021025.1:6124-16124 GCA_900323365.1 Monocentris japonica | reverse complement strand
GTATATACACCAGAATAAAGCCATTGTATAGCAAAGTGTTACCTGACATATATGATTTTTTTACAGCCTATCAGATTTTTCACCTGGTGATCACCAACTGCAGTTCACAGTTTACCCATTTTGTGTTTCCTAATAAATCACTGTTTACGACTCAGAAAGAGACAGTGGTGAAAAGTCTTGTCAAACTTTCTGATGCAACTTGTCAACCCAATGGACTACTGACACAAATCCTGTTGACAGAACTCAAATACCCAAATGAGCTCAGTGGAGTAAGCCATGAAGGCGGAGGTTCGCTTGTGTGGAAAGTCATTTATAAACGCCAAGGGTAGCCATTCATGCTCAATGATTTAGGACTTTCAAAACACATTTCTAACTCATTTGAATAATAATGGTCATAAAAAACATTGCCTGAGGCGCAGCAAGCATACATCAAGCAACGACAAATGCCTTCTGAAGTTGTCAAAGGCCCACAAACACAAAAACAATTAGGACGCACAACTTTATTTGCAAAGGGTATATTTTTCTGTTGCATTGTGCTAATTTTAATGAGTTTGAAGCCAGCAGTGTCCTGGAGTTTGTGATGGTGATTGATTGACTGTTTCAGGCACACGGCACAGGCTTGGACAGACCTCTATTAACGCTTGGTGTGTGTGTGGGCGTGCACACTTAGCCTACTTACACATGCACACACAATAACACATTTTGCTTTGGTTCCCTATGTCTGACTTAATCGCACCAGGTAGCCAATAAGATATTCAAACACCCACACAGACACACGCGCACACACACACACGTGCACACACTCACTCACACAAAGTGGATCAAACAAACCTATCCACTTCAAGCAGATGACCTCATGATTGCCTTACATCAAAACTAGCATGCAATTAAGGCTGAGTAGTGTTCATCAGCTTGGCTTGGCTTTGTCCAGAGGCTTTTCATTGTCCAATGCACTTAGCAGCAAACATCAGTGCAGAGTAGCAAAAGAAGAATGCAATTACATATTGCCAATGCAAAAACCTTGTATGCCCCAAAATTCAACCTTTCACTCCTGAAAAAAAAGAAAAAAGAAGGCTACTATTTTTACAGTGCTTTTGACGGAAGATGTCAAACATTTTCTACACATGGAGGACAATGTCAATGTAAGTTGCATCATTATTATTATTACAATGATATGAATGAATTTGATTTACCAATTTTATACAATGGAGGTGCATCAAAATAGACATACAGTTACTGTATTGGCATGGCTATATTTTAATTGCTAATTACTAACTTTCTCCAGTGGGACTGCATCAACATAACTGCAGTGAGTTACCAATGCTCAACAAATATATAACATATAATCACAATGATGCTACAGTGTCTGAATCAATGTGAACTCAAGTAACCAGTTTTTTCCAGTATAGCTTTTAGATTTCTTTATAATATTGAATCAATGACTCTCTCATCACACACTTATTCTCTCCACTCTTGTGCCTGTGTTGTTGCATTGTTAAAATATTCTAGTAATGTTGTCACCTTTGTAAAATGTTGTCACATTCAGCAATCATTTGTCAGTACAGATAAGTAAAATATAGTCAAGATTATATTAGATGGCTCTTCTCCTACATGGGTATTACACCAGGAACATTTGAGTGTCCAAACCTTCCAGTGAAATACTATTTCACCTTGGTTTGGTTTTCTCTTTGTTAATAGATATTTGGTTTGTTCTGAAGCATATTGCATTCATCTTGAAAAAGTACTTGCCAGATTTTCTCATTATAACGAAAATTATGAGGCTGAAGTCAGTTTTCAATTTGTAGCTTCTTATTTGCAAGTTAAGGGAAAATTTAATGGGAAACTTAAACCATTTTGAAAACATGTTGATACAGACATTAATCACTTCAGCTATGTAGAATAACAAGAAAAAAAATGTGAAAAGGTCTCAATAATAATGAGAAAAGGTCATATAATAACACAAAAACATCTCATAATTATGAGAGCAGATCTGGTTATTAGCTTGTCATACATAGTGGCCTCAGTGCTTGGCTTTTATCATGTGTGTTGAAACTAGAACTCACACAATGGAAGTCTCAACTGGAGACCATGTACACACATCCAAATACATGTATGCACACATGAAACTACATGCACATGCACTCATACACACACGACACACAGAGGGCAATACCCACTGCCACCTGGGTGGAACTGACACAAACAAACACACTCAGCTCACCATGACTGAAAAAAGCTCCCAGCAAACAATGCAAAGTGAAAAGATATTAATATTTAAGTAGATTGGGATAATTAAGCAGCTCATATTCATGTATTCACTTCAGGGACGTCACATTGAGACACGTCTACTTATTCAAATACCATGCAACATGTCACTGGGTGCATGTATGCTAATGCACATATGCCGCTAATTACACAATGCCTGTCACAAACAGAGAGAGGCTCTCCACAAAAATGTTGAAAGTTTCCTATGAAGTGTTCATCCAGACTGCTCACGCTGCTCAGGTCTAATTAAAACATGCACGTCCCCAAGGCCTTATCAAAGCACTGTAGAAACATGTACATCTCAAATAGCAGAGAATTAGCTGAATAAAGGACCTCCCCGGTGCCTTTGTCCCACTCAGAAGCCAGGCTCTATGCTAACGAACTTTATTTCTGATTGATACTGATAGCCCACCACTGGGATTTGAAAATATTCTGACCTGAGGCGGGGGACTTTTATTTTGACAAGTCCTCCCCTGGCACAATCCCAGATTTGATACCACAGTTGACACTAGCTGTATTGAAGGCTGGTATGATGACGATTGTTATTTTAATGAGGTGGAAGTGAGAGGTAAAATTTCTAGGAAGTGTTTGCTAATTAAACAAGTGATTTGGCGTAGGGTTGGCTATTGAAAAATGACACCTATTTGTGCACCACCAAAGATTGATAACAGTATTGATTTTAAGCCATCAAAGGGAATCAGAAGAATTAGGAAAACTTCAGAATTACTGGTTCATGCGAATGTGTCCTACTGAGAAAGGAATCATTTAAGAAAAAAAAATCAAATTTCAATCATCACAACTGCTATCTGTATCAAAAAATGTCCGATACCCTACTTGAATTTGACATAGTGTGTAAGGTCGGTCCATCAATCAGCAACCACTCCATAGAGTTTCTATATAATGCAGGTGTGCTGCACAATCATCAGAGCCGCTACTTTTTCAAATGCTACAGTAATCATAAACCACTGTTTTTGGTCAGTCACCATTCACCATCCTCTCTTACTCATGAACATGAGTAAAAGAGGATCCTACAGTGTGATTTCATGCTACTCATACCATGGCTGGAATATTTATTGCTGAACCAACTGTGGTGAAAAGACTTGCCAGTTCTCCCTCCCCAGTGTTCCCTTTCCTTACTGTCCATCCTGTATGACCAACACACTGTTCAGCCTTTTTCGATGTTTATTTTACATGAAGACGAGGGGATATTTTATGCTTTCAAAATAGCTTTTCTGACCAAACATGAAAATCACCTAAAACACCCCCCAAAAAACTGCCTGGTGCAACAAATGCCTATGCCAAAAATGATTGTTTAAATGGAGTTTTGTATCCCATTCTCATGCTTGCAAATAGTTCATATATACATGCATACATACATACATATGCACACACAAACACAAAGGCCAAAGCATCCATTCTGGAGAGCTCATGGGCCTGTCCAGAAGCCTGTCAGTATGAAGAAAATATATTCAGTTGAAATCAAATTGATGTTGCACACAGTAATCTTTCTCTATTAAGCATGTCACTTCTTGCAATCTTTTTGCAATTGTGGCCTAATATCCTTTACCGCCTCGCTACTGGGTTGGTGAGTTTCTGCAAGCACATGTACACACACACACACACACGCAGGCACACACACACACTCGTTCACTCACTCACTCTCTCTCATCGCACACACCCACGGTGTGTAGGTAACCTGCCGAAAGAGTCAGTCATGTGTGTCTTTCAGATAGGAGTTGAGAAAGCCCTTGATTAGGATAGGAAGCCATGTGTGTAAAATTCACACTCTTTTCTATCGCCACTCCTTCTCTATACATAGTGTACATCGTGTGTGTGTGTGTGTGTGTGTGTGTCTGTGTGTGTATAGAAACGTGAATCATAATTAACTGACGTTCAAGTAAATAGTAATGTAAAATTAATTACACGCTGACAGTGAATTCCTTTGTAGTTTTTAAAGAGAGCTCAATTTTGATTTCGAGGTAAAATAATTAGATCCGGAGCTGTTTTGAATGAAATGAAACGCCTTGCCTATGCAATGAAAGGGAAATTATTTACACTTGGTTCGTTTCTGATGATAAAATTCAAAATGGAGTCCCAACAGTCTAGTGAACTGGAGATAGAAGTGGCTATTGTCTAACTCTGAAGATCTTCCTCAGGTACATTTTGCTTTTCCCCTTTTATGAGTCTAATTTTGTAACCTTCATTTATCCGGGGAAGGGTTTTACTGCATTTTACTTCTTTATCAGCAATGTCCCCCTGCTAGCCGCCCAGCACAACCACAGTCTACTGATGTCCACTGAAGCGACTGGGAGTTAAGTGCCTTGCTCAGGGGCACGTCAACAGGAGATGTTGAGGGAAGGGAAAGCATTACTGCTTCACTTTCCCTGCCCAGATGAATGCATGCTTCTCATTTGTTGGAAAATGTGTCACAGGTGATGTGGGGTGGCACAACTGCGTGGTGTTAAGAGAGATTATCCTGTAACTGAAAGGTCACAGGTTTGATCCCTGCACCGGTCAATGTGTCCATCCATCAGACTGTCCTTGAGCAATACATCCCTACCTGCTCCAGGGGCACTGTGCCTCTCTCATGAAATGCCGACGTGTGTGTGTGTGTGTGTGTCTCGGAGGGATGGGAAAAGAAACAAATTCCTAATTACCTGTGTGTAACACCCGAGAGTGTGCAGTGTGTTTGTTCCAACCAAACACTACAGCAGCTTATTTGGTGTAGTGTTTGGTTGCGGCATTGAGGCCCTTGGCGCTTGGCAAGAACCATTGCTCTAAAGGCCATGAAGGCATTTTCAGAGAGTGGTATCCACACATGCTTATCATTGATTCCATGCTGCCTAATGTATAAATAAGGGCAGTATCCATGTCCCCTATTCACCTCTTATGCTGAAAAAAGTAGCCCGCTTACATGCTATAATTTACAATGCATTTTAGTGTTATTGACCTAGGTCCATAGACGTCCTACAATTTTAGACACCAAAGTGCCGACTTTTACTCCTCACTACAGGGTCTCTAATACCCTTTGGATTGAAGGTGCTTTGGTTTAAATTGCAAAACCGTGAAAACATGGGAGGGGTAGAAAGGCAATCATTTCCTCAATGCAGATGGAGTTATCTGAAATCATGGCTCTAGGATTCAGTCTTCTCCACCCCCCCCACCCCCTTCTTTCTCCCTTCTCTCCTCTTTCTCTCTCTAGGCCCTTCTTTCTCAATTGTGTCCCTCGCCTCTGGCAAATGGGAGTCATTTGTTTGTGTGAACTTCCCATAACCCGCAGCGCGTGAGACACTTATCATTCAGAGTGGGGCTGCTTCGTCCTGAGTTGTAATACCTCTCCTCTCCTCTCCTTGCCTCTCCTCTCCTCTCCTCTCCTCTCCTTTCCTCTCCTAATTTCTCTTCCAGCTATTGTGCCGATTTTCTCCATGGTTTGTCATAAATGACTCTCCAATCTTTCTCCAGTCCTTCCTTGTCTCTCGCCTTCGCTCTCCCATTTTCTATTTCCCCTTTATGCCCTTTCTCTCTTTCTCTCTCTCTCTCTGTTTTATCTCTTTCTCTCTCTCTCACTTCAATCTCATTCCCCATGTAATCTAAGGGTACACAGGACCGTTTTCATTACCGCACTACTCATCTTATCATCTGCCCTGTCATTTCTTCTCTCTCCTGTCTTTTTTATATTCCTTTATTCTAACAAGCCTGCATCCAAGAAGCCATCAGTAGTCCCCACCCCCTTTTCATTTCCCTAATGTACCACACACACACAAACACACACACACACACACACACACGGTTGCCCCTGCCTGGCCCTAACCCCTAATTTCATTGCCCTAACCTGGTCCCCATCATCATGATGTAGAGCACACCCCAGCTCCCTGCAACTCTAAATCACTGTGTGTGTGTGTGTGTGTGTGTGTGTGTGTGTGTGTGTGTGTGTGTGTATGTATGCATGTGTGCGCACGCATGTGTGTGCGAGTATGTATCTTTTTTATGCCTTTTATTCTCTGTATGCATTACATCTGTGGGGGTAAAATGAGCAAAGAGCAACACAGCAAAAGAAAAACAGACAGATAAATAGAGAATGAGAGAATAAGAGGGAATGAGACAGACAGAGATAAAGACGGAGACAGAAACAGAGGGTGCGAGACAGGAGGAGGGAGAGACAGACCGACCTTAAGGAGGGGAAGCTGCCAGTGGAGGCCGAGGTGAGCCTTAACCCTCTTGCTTGCTTTAATCCCTCATTTATGTGAACTCAGCTTTGGAAATGAAGCTGTCGCTGTATTTTCCTTCCCTTCACCCATACTGTGGTATAATCAGAAACCACACAAGCATTCACCACACACACACTCACACACACACACACAGACACACACACACACACATACACAGAATCACTGGACAGAGACACAGAAAATCACTCAGAAGAGGTTTTAAATTCATTCCAGAGTTGGAGGCAGAGATTTGTACACCCTCACCTTGTCTCCTCGAGGAGGAATCGTCGGATGTGTTGGAGACAGAGGGGAATTATGGGTAAATGTAGTGGTGAGGAATGATAGTCTGCAATCTCCGGCTTTAATCTGGGATCGCTGACACATGCCATTCATTTCAGACGTACCTATATTAACCAACGTGTGTGTTTGTGTGTGGTTTAGAGCAGAAGTGTGTGTGTGTGTGTGTGTGTGCGTGCGTGCATGCGTGCGTGCGTGCGTGTGTGCGCGCTTGGGAGCAGAAGTGCGTGTTTTTGCACTCTTTTCTGCCTATTCTAGTTATTCCTTCTATTCAAACTGCATTGTCTACCTGAAATAACCAGAAGCAGAAACCTTGTAAAAGCAGATCAAACGTTCCAGCAACACATTGGTATTATTCTTATTAAAAATTACTCTTGTTAGGATAATCCCAATGCAGCACACTGTAGATTGTCATATACTGTCCACACAAGCAGCCATATTCTACATCTCAAAAACATTGTGCATAAACTACATGTTCTTCGCTCTAGTTGAAACAATATGAAAACAAAATGTTTACATACTCAGTGTTGTTTTGAAGGCATGCTCACAGCTAAAAAGTTGTTTCCGGTTACATTTCATTCACATTGATATTTTTTTCTGTTATTTGTATATAGACAGAAGGACAGTGGAACTGCAAAGCACTTTCATAACGGCCATTAGAGGGCAATTTGTCAGGTGAAACCACGGAGCTGTACTGCCATCTACTGGTAGCAATAACTATGACATGTTACTGAGTGAACGAGAGAAAGAGAGAGGATGGATGGATGGATGGATGGATGAATCAATCGCTTGATGGGTGGATGGAGACTGAGTGGAAAGGGTGAAATTGCACCCTGCTATTCAGGGACAGTTTTGCAAATTCTCAACACAATTTCTCTAATGGCCAAGGTAGGTATATGGAGAGGGAGCTAATCACCCTGAGACCTGAGGTAATATTGGTACATTGGTACACGTAGGAAATAAATGGGGATATTCAACAAAGCTCTGTTAATGTGATGGAGAGAAAAAAAAATAAACAAACTAGGGTGGAATGCAGAAATCAAGCAATGTTTAATTATTGTTTTATTAGTTAACATCTATTTCACCAGGCAGGTTAATTAACAGTAAATGACCATTTACAAGCTCCTAGCAAATGGCAAAAGGCCTCTTGATATGAGCATCCATTAGCTAGGTGACTGTTGCATACTTTATACCCATTTCTAAATCAAGCAACATCAGTGTGTGAAACAAGGAAGCGTAAGAGTAAACAATGTCTTAGTGGACTTTGTTGGAATATGGGATGTTTCTCTGAATAACAGTAGCAATCAACGCAGCTCAAGTTAAGCTCAACAAAAAAAATAAAACAGCAAAAGAAAAAAAAAATCATATTCCAGTCCATCCCTTCCTTCCCCGTCCCTCTATCTCTTCATCCCTCTATTTCTGCTCCTCCTCCTCATCCTCCTTAGGTGGAGCAAGCATCATACTGGTGTGTAATAGCGTGCTGTCAGTGTGGGCCGAGGCGAGGTGTGGGGAGGAAAGCGTTGCTTTTCAGATGAGATGTGTGACTGGCATGCTAACACACAGGTTTATCTGACAGAGAGAGAGAGAGAAAGAGAGACAGAGGGAGAGAGAGAGAGAGAGAGAGAAAGAAAGAGAGAGGGGGGGCCCCCCCATATCTCTTCAAAATAGGCCTTTCATTAAAGCTCCCTGGATACACACACTTCCAAATATATACAGTACACATGGATGGTTGCAAGCATACATACATGAAAACACACACACACTCACACAGGTTAGAAGAAAATCGTAGGCTGGAATCTACACACACACACATACACACACTCCCATTGTGGGTTGTGCTGTTTTAACCTAAGCCAGGCAGCTTGTCCATTATGGAGTTGATAGGAGGATTTGGCCATGTTGATTCTAGAAAGCATCATCTTCTCCACCATAAATAACCTGAGTGTTTTCTTTGACTCGCACACCAATATACAGAGAATAAGGGCTCTCAGCTTTATCCCCTGGTCTCATCCACCACACACAATGTGTAAACACACAGAGACACACAAATGTATTGTGTGCATGCGTGAGCACACACACAAACACACACAAACCCCACAAACATGAATGTGAACAGACAAGCACACAGTCAAAAGTACAGTGGGCGCCAATACAGTTCAGTTTCAGTTTAAATGACAGCCTTTTTTATATTCTAGTTTGGCTGTAGTGTTTGTGTCCAAGTGTGTTGCCTCAGTTATACAGGAGGAAACGGTTTTGATTTTAGATGAGCAGCATCATCTGGCAGTGTAGTTTCAATAGCTTGCCAATATATTTTTAGATACCAACTGTATATCCCTGACCAATGGAACTACGGGGGGGTAATGATGACTTCCACGAGGAAAGTAATGGACACACCACACAAAATATTATGGCATGTGGCGAAAGCGTATTGAAATACGTATTTCTGTCAATTTGCTGTCGTTCGTCTGTCTATATTGTGGTCCTTCCATGACTGAGAGCAAAAAAAAAAAGTCAATTTACATTTTGTGTCAGAGCCATACCCTGAAATGATTTGTTGTGGCAGTAGCAATAGATAAACAATGTTTTATTGGAAAAGAATTTCTCTTTTTCTATCTCAGACATTCTTTACTTTCCCCTATTTTGTGAACACAGGAAAATGAATGAATACTCATTGCACTTGGTGTATGGAAAAGTAAATAGAGCATTCCATTTAGTTTGCATCCTGTTGTAATTTATGTCTTGACAGCAAGGGGGTGCCACTGCACTCTATTCTTGTGAGTTTTGTGGGTCTTTTGTATTGTTGCATTTGCAATTTATTCACAATGACCAAATAGCTTGAATTCAAATAAAGCATCAAAAACCTTTTTTGAAAATAATTTTGTATTTTCATAAATTCATGAACTTGAAAAGTCCCACATTTTCCGCAGAACATTTAATATCCACACAAACCAATAATGCAAATACATTAGTTGATTTAAGAAACTGAAGAGGGCAGGGTAATTCAGATTGAATGATCTGAATGTATGGTAATATTTGACTATATACAATAAGATAACATTCATTGTTAGCACTAAACATGTAAGATCTTTACAAACGGTTTAGAAAGTTTATTATTATGTATTATGGGGCGGCAGGTTGGCCTAGCGGTTAGAGAGACCGACCCATGACCAGAGGGCCACTGGTTCAATCCCCGGCACCACCAGGGGGGGTGCATTCCAGCTGTGTGCTGG
>OOFE01021023.1:0-10236 GCA_900323365.1 Monocentris japonica | reverse complement strand
AAAAAAAAATCAAAAGATAATCTCTGCTGGTCATCAGAGAGGGGGCTGGTGTGTTCCCTCACGGTGACACATCAGGCAGTAATCAGAGGTCGAATGCAGGTATGAATGGCAGCTCTTTGAATGTAAAAAGACAATCATATCTAGGAAGGAATATTGTGAAGGGAGCACAAACTTGTATTTTAGCGATAATATCTGTTCTGTTCAATATCGATCATTCCTCTGGCCAAAACATAGTAAGTGGTGATGAGCTGAAAAAAAAAGAGTGGGCGTATTCGCATCTGTTTTTCTCCCTTTTCTGTTTTTCTTTCCCCTAAAGGTCGAGGGATTTTTTCTTTGATCTTTGTTAGCCACATTAATCAACATCAGCAGTGTTGTGTTTAGCCTTGCTCCATTCAGCTCCCTCTCTTTGTTAAACACAAACCAGATGTATGAATAACTATAGCAACCACTGCGATGCAAAACCAACAGCAGTTCACAATGAACCAGCATCAGCCCAATGCTTGCATTTGCTTCCTTAGAGACGCATGCAGACGCAAAGGAACGATGTTGTTTGCTTCTAAAAATAAGAAAGAGCAAGCCTTCCTGCACTCAAGTGCTCGGATCTCAAAGGGAGCCGAAGCGGAAGTTAACCAAGACCACCCACAGGTTTACTAACGACGAGGTGGCTAGTGTGATTCTCCACAGACACAGGGACACGTCTTACAACAACTTAACAACAATTTAACATAGCAATAGATTTTGTTGAAAATCACCTGGCAGCACTCTCCGTTATATAAGCAATCATAAGATATACACATTTCTATAATATTGGTCGAAAAAAAAATGTGTGCAAATATGTGTACTTATAACCTCACCTCATTCTACAACACATTTCAGGGTCGGAACCATACGGTTGGTATTTTCCTTATATCAAGTAATGTGTAATGTATTAGAATAGGCAGAAGTGAACCAGAAGTGACGTCAACTTTGGCCCCCTATATTGCCAGTGTCAAGACATGTACAAAGCTTTTTTGTGACTGATTGTGTGAGGCAGAGACAAAAAAGAGAGCAAGGTACAGGGCGAGAATGTAAAAAGGAATGAAATATGTGCAAGATGTGCAAGAGGTTGGAAGAAAGAGAATGCAGAATTTTCAGAATTTCTGAGAATATGGGAGAGAGAGAGGACATGAGAGAAGCAAAGTTGAAAAGGCAGGGAAAGCAGAATGTACAAGAGACATCAAGAAAACCTGGCCAAGAAAAACAAAGCCTGAGCAGGTGAGAAATACAGTAGAAAGCCATGTTGCTGAGAATGCGAGTGAGCCAACAAAAAAAACAAAACCCTCAGCTCAATCCCCATTTGAGCAGCCATCTTGGGTGGCTAATTATGATGAGTGGCTTGGTGTGCTAGCGGGAGTTAGAGCCTCACCTGTATCCATTTAGGAAGGCCTCTCCACCGGAGACTGGGATGTCTCCTGTCAGCATCTTGAAGGTGGTGGTTTTCCCAGCCCCATTGATTCCCAGCAAGCCGAAACACTGGTGAAGACAACAGGGAAACCTTCATTAAGAAAGAATATTAGGCAAGCATAGAGAGGGATGCTATTGTGAGGAGAACATGGTCCTTTATTGTGGATAGTGTTCTTTCCTGACTTGCCTGCAAATAAGTGTTTGTCTTAGATAAATGGTTGCCATAGACCTGTAAAATGTAGTTTAATTATAGACTGTATGAATATTAGTATACTGTATAAAACTGGATCGATGGTTATACTAACACAAGTACAATGTATGGGTTTTGTGTGATTGGTTTAATGCTTTGCCAAAGCTGTCAACACCTGAAACAACAAATTGACACACACGTCTGTACACACATACAACTAGAGACAACATATCAACAAGACACCCACATGCACACACATAGTACAAGAAACAACAGACCATACCCATAAGCATTTATTTCTGCCTCTGTAAATTACAGATCACAAACATTAGCTTCTTCCCCCCCCCTCTCTCTGCTTTGCTCCCTGGTGGTGCTGCTTTCTCCACTTCCTTCTTGCGGGCACACAGCAGGAAGTAGCCTCTGTGGAGCCCTGCGGTCAGGTGGCCTGCCCTGGGTTTTGTGACTCCAGCATAAATATTTGATTTCCGTCATTCATTGATCCATGCTTGTTTGTGATCTGGGCTTGTGACTGCACAGAAGAAGGCTAAGCTTGATGTAAATAATGCATGACAATGCAGTGTGATCAGCAGAGCCCTGTGAATCACATTATTCCACTGGCATTTACATTGGATAAATAGTGGCATGGTGGATAACAGTGGAAAGCCCACCAAGCGCAGGTGCCTGTCAGCGTTTGAGATCATGTTTAAAATAAAGTAACCGGTGGTATTATATGTGTGTGTGTGTGTATGTGTGTGTGTAGTTTATGTGTAAGATTTTGTATGCCTGACATGATTGATATAACCCTTTGGTGGATCCATCTGAATTTGATCCTTAACAAATGCCAGGTTGGTATTCAGCTTAAGGATATATCATCTGCCAATGGCCATTCATGACACACAGTTATGCCACTGTTATCAGAATAAACAACTTATATCTATTTTTACAGTGTGTGTATGTGAGGGGTGTTTTGGAAGAGGACTGAGACACGCATTTTCAGGCGGTCTCAGTGCAGCTACTCTGATCCCTGGAGCAGTTTTTCCCTTTAGTTCAGTTAGTTTGGGCTTATGAGAACGCAGCAATCACACTCAGACGTGGACCAAAACAATCGCACTGACACCTTGTTGAGAGGGTTTCCATACTAATCCTGGAGCAGTCCGTTTGGAGTGAGAATGTGATCCAACTGTGATCCAACTCAATTACAGAAAGCACTGTGCATTATGGGTTGAACACAGCATGAATTATGGACTATGCTGGTGCTCCCTCTTTATTTACAGTGGAAGAAATTCCTTTCCTACACCAAATTTCTGACCAAACGAAGGAAATGCTCTTGAAATGTTCAAACAAATCTGAACTGCAAATACAAGAAATCCCCTGATCTGGACCAAAGAAAACCAACTATAGGTTTGAAAATGTGTGTGTGATTCTGCAGCATATGCTCACCTCTGCGGCAGGTACACCCACACATAACCTGTCCACAGCAGGGGTCTTCTTCCCAGAGTATACCTGCAGGGAACAGACGATGAAATTAATCATCCAGCCAGTGAGTGATAGTGGAAGATAGATAGATAGATAGATAGATAGATAGATAGATAGATAGAGGAAGACAGAGAGAGAGAGAAAGAAAGAGAAAGAGAAATGGTGGGAAGGAAGGGTGGGGAGCAGATAGTGCGAAAGATAGCAGAGAATGGCATGAGAAAATATGGAGTGACAGACCAGAGCAACAGGGAAGAGGTGAGATAGAAGGAGCAGGTGGAGAAAGCGAGAGAGAAAGGAAGGGAAGGAAATAGAATTTAACAGGGAGGGATAATTTGCAAAATTAAAAATGTACTGAATTTAATTTTAAAATACTTTAATTACAAAGTGAGATGACATTGCTGAGTAAGACTGATAACTGTACAAGCGCAGTTGTCAAGAGGAAACATGGTAGATAAAACAGACAAGTCAGAAAACTGGACCCAGTGAATGCAGGATTTCATTGATAGAGCACAGAAGAGAGGGCAACATTTTGCATTCTGACTGTGAGTCAGCCTCCCACCAGGATCATGTAGCAAAACTGGAGATGAGAATGTGGATGAGGTTTTTCACTTCCAACTTCAAAAGTTTCAATGCCACGTCCACATCCTCCCCCGCTGACCACTCAGCCACATTTGCATTTGAGTCTACATTGTGAGAAAGAAACCTTCTCTTGGAGTGAAAATGATTCGTTGAAATTTACAAATACACCTGGCGAACATTCAACAAAATGAGGCTCTTAGAGCACGAGAGATCTTTCCACATCCAACATTATCCTTGATATGGTGCTTTTGGTATGAGATATGGTGGTTTTGGTGTGAGTGGTTTCAAAGGAATGTTGATTTCTTTCTCTTCCACAAAAGCCAGACAAGACCGTTGTTGCTGTTGTTGTTCAGTGTAACAGTTAAGATGTCATTTAGCATTCAAAAGCAAGGTGAGCACCATTGAGGTATGGAAGAGAGCGACAACTGTTAAAGCTGTTTTTCAGCTTTTTTGAAGTTGAAATCATCAGCCGCATATGTTTTGTGAATGTATCTGTGTCTGTAAATG
Organism: Monocentris japonica; assembly: GCA_900323365.1. Lineage (NCBI taxonomy): Eukaryota > Metazoa > Chordata > Actinopteri > Trachichthyiformes > Monocentridae > Monocentris > Monocentris japonica. Next base: position 6,041 of record OOFE01021023.1, on the reverse strand, counting down.
TGTATGTGTGCATTTGTGTGTGTACATAAAACTGCTATTTTATGTAGCTTGCAGTAGGAAGGATACATTCAGTGCATAGAATCCTTAAATCAAATATCCAACATTTGAAAAAAATAATAATAATCATACCGCAACTCAAAAGACATGCAGACATGAAAGTAAGGCACATCAAAGGATATGATAAAAGTTAGCAGCAGTCATAAAACAGTTGCTTAAAAATTGATATCATGTTTTGAAGACGGAATCATCTGTGTTTTTAAAGTATTGACTGCTGAACTTCTACAGGATGAGAACGTTTGACAAGACTTGGCTAAATTATTTACATTAACTTGATTCAGTTCAGTTTCGTAATAGTTCTACATACAATTTATTGGGCTAGTGTTCCTTTCACGTTCATCATTTCCTAAAAGAGGGTGACCAAACATCTGCAGAGTGACTTTGAAGCTTACTCCCTAGGCTACTTGAAAGTTGGTAAGCAGTCTCATTCAAATTCCGAACGCCAACAGGCATATGTGAAATGAGCAGTGACACTTCAAGCCTGGCAGACAATGGCAATGCATTCATTACAGAGTGAGGGAACCAAAGGCATTTGTTAAAAGCAGGGGCTTCATGAATCCACTTTTCTTTGAGTGTCATTTGGTGGCTGAAGAAGGCAATTAAAGGATAATTCCCTCCTGACTTGAGCACCATAACGGCTGTCGTGATAAGTGGGGCAACTTTTAATCAGATGAGACAGTTGAGAGAATGTCGTTGTTATAGCTGTGCAAACCAAAAATACACACTACAGCCCTAAGTTGGAGAATCACGAGCCTCAGCTTGGAGATTGAGAGCTGTATAGCTCAGTGGGTAGAGGATGGCACTAATACTGCTTGGTTTAGAGGGTTGATCCCCACTTGGGCCATCCATACTAAAAATCACCCACAGTACTATAAGGTGCTATGGTAAGGTATCAAATGGCATTTGTAATATGTTGGTAAGGGATGAGACTGGGCCTACAATGATAAACAAACCAACAAGAAAGTAAATACAGAAAAAAAGAAGGAAAGAAAGAAGGGCCCTGCAGAAATATATTTGCAGACATCAAAGAGAAAAGTCTAACAAACAGTCTAACAAAAAACTAGAGCTCAAGCTAGAGGCATATTTGAACCATTTACAAAGGCCAGATGACATGTTATCAAATGAGTATACCATATTTCCAATGGTGCTGTGGCCATACAGGTAATCTGCCAGCAAGCGGCCACTCATCACTGATTGGTCTGCTAAAAAGCTGTCACAGGTTCCATAAAACTTCCTCTGTCAACTTAGTGAGTGACTGGAAGGTTAAACTGACAGCATCAAGCATTGAAAATACTAACAGACGGACACACTGCCATTACAGTCTCCATCGATTACACTGCCGACGCTAACACAGCAGCAAAGTGGAGGCTCAGGTGAGATGCACAGCAAAGTGTTCCTGGGTAAAGGAGCAGGAAAAGGAAGGGGAGGAGCAGGAATCTGACACATGATTGATGGCCTGTCGATCGCTTCAGAGGCATGCTTAGATTTATGACAGAGCCCAGCCCGTTGCACATGGCCACTGAAGCCATGTGCTCATTGATCAATGTGTTATCTATACCCCAACTGGATGGGGCACAGCTGTGGTGGGAGTCAGTGAGGGCACCGCAGGAAGCATCCCGATGCCTTCTGCCACAGCGCTGCTTTTTCTAAGTGGTGATGGGCCTCTGTGTCTCTTCACAGATAAATATTTTCAACTATGAAGTTATTCACGGTCAAGCTGATTGTCAACAGCACAAGAACTCAACAAAATCGTATTGATTATTTGACATTGTTGTCGTGCTGTATGTTCTATGTTCTATATTTCTATAGTTCATTAAAAAGGTAACTTAGCTCTTTAAGGCTGAGCGCTACAAAGGAACATTCCAGCACCCTCTCCACATCATTTCACGTTGTAAGATCTTTGGTAATACATTATCTACCCAATTGCTTTATTCAGCATCTGCTCGTTAATTACCCCAGTGAATGTGGCGCAAGTCTGTGTCTGTGAGCAAGGAGGTGAAGTGTGGTGAGAATGGGAAGATAGAGAGAGCGCAGGAGTAAGGAAGGGTGGTGAGACGTCAAAAGGTTGTAAGATCGTCCAGATGTCGGCAAAGGCGCTGCAAAGCAGGCTGCTGCGGTGACACTTCCTGCCGTTAAGCCCCCACAGGGAAGGAACATCTGCTGATGGATGAAGTGTTAATCTCGGTGGTGAGGAGGCACGCTCCGTCGCAGCATGCTCGGCTTCATCTACCACCATTCTGTGAAGGAGGGGTTTGCCCGAGCTGTGCAGCAACAGACCTTTACACCCACAAGAACCCAATCTTCTTGGATTCTCACGATGTTTGTGAGTATCAACAGCTGCGTATTACCAGCCTGTCGTTCTCATTTGCCCCACAAACTCAATAGCTTATGTGGAATACAACTAGAGAAAAAATAGCTGGTAACTTTCCTACTTGGAATCAGGATCAGCCCCCCTACACACACGCACACGGGAGGTCCATTTCTATAATTTAACAAGTGAAAGTAGTCCCCGCTGCCAAGGCTTTCAGAAGTGTAGATGAATGCAAGGCACACTGATTATTGGCCAGTCTGGCTGTGTGGTGGTGAGAGGTTTGGGTGCATTTTAGTCCTTGAGTCTTGAGTGGAGTTTTTCATCGTCCTTAATCAGACATTTATTTGATGTTTGTGAGGAAGGGGAGTAACGAACCAATGGCATAAAATCAGACATTGGAGATAAATTGAGCGGGCGACAAAAATGGATGACATTCCCCTCGTTGGTATACATTATTAAACACATCCCCCTTGTTAACTGTACATTTTATATGATGGAATGGGAAATAAAATAGAAGATAACAATCGACCTGCCACTGGCCCAAACAGAATAAAAGAAACGACTGAATAAGGAAGTGTGAAAAGACAATCTGTGACTAATCAACTAAAGTAACATTTTAACAAGACCTGGAAAACATATTGCACAAAACCTTAGTGAGGTCGCAGATCCTCAGGAGGTCATTCGCAGCCCTGCCTTGATATACACGTTCACGTTCACGAGCCACATCAACATCCTCTTCCTCCTCAGAAAATGAGTTCCCGGAAATAAGCCTGGGAAAGAAGTCAACGATAATTGACATCACACTAAAGTTAACATAAAGTTAACATGAAACTGCATGACAAAATCACGGTCATATTCTCAGCTCAGGAGAACAATTTTCACAGGTATTAAAAATGACAGAGCTTAGTTTCCATGACAACCTCACTGTCTGGGTAAGTAAACAACAGAAACTTAAAGAAACTTGTGTGATATTTGCCTCACAGATGCAACAAATGAAACAGGCCTGTGGTCCATTCTAGGTCTCCACCCATAGTATGGGAAACACTGAAATAAATGTAAGTAACAGTTGTTTGCAGGTGTATCTACCTTGGTTTGCAGAAGAACTTATATTGGATGAGGTTTGTGATGGCAAACATGACAGTTCCCTGGATGGACATGGCGCAGAGGTTTTTTCCCACCATTTCCCAGCTAAGGGGGTCCTTGAAACGGTCTTCCCCTGGTAAGGAAGGTGGGAAGGAAAGACAGGAGCAAAGAAAGTGAAAATAATGTGACTAAATATGAATAAATAAATCAATGAGCAAAGTTGCTTGAAAAAGGTAGAAGGGAAGTTATTACTTATGTCTAACTTAATGTTAGTGTCCAAGCTCAGAGGACTATTTAGCAGAAACATCACCAAAAAAGGATTACTAGATGTGCCCTACTGTTTCAAGGAGAGACAAAAATATCTTAGCTGAACTCTTAGTCGAAAGTTACTGGAAAGCTGGAATTTATCAGCTGTTTGAAGTGTTTTTTTGTGAGTGATGTTTTCTTTTGTGAAAACCCTCAGTTTAAAATGCCACTTAGCCTCACATAAATCGCTGTCACCTTTGTCATCTGAAGAAATAGTTGACATCTTTTACCTTTCATGTTGAAGCCTCTTTTTGCTAATGAACATGTAAGTAAAACGGTGACAAGCCCTCACTCTAATCATTTTCATTTCTGCTCTCTTTTCATACGCGCTCTTCCTCCCTCTCTCAGCCCCGACAACCCTCGAGCCTGAGGGGGGAGAGTGAAAAAAGGGGAAAACGAAAGCGCTTTCAGTCTCTTTCTCTGGTAAATAGCCCATCTCCACACTAGCCCTTTTAAGTTGTGATTGCTTTTCTCTTCCTGCCCTCCACCACTGCAAATGATTCCCACAAACCACTATTTCCTGCTCCATCTCTCTACAGAAAAGACTACTCTGCCTCTTTCATGTGTCTCTTTGCCTCTTGATCCCTCCGTTCACCTCTCCTCACTCTCTCCCGTCTAAATTTAACACAACAGTGTGGTGTTCCAGCAGAGGTTTGGGAGTCGTGTAACTGGTCAAATATTTCTCTCCCTGGAGGGAATTAAAGCTGGTATTTTATAATGAAACAGCATTAAAGGAAGGCAATGAGGTTTAAGTGTCCTTTAAGGGTATAATACTACCACTTACTTGGGTAAGGCGAGGGATGAAAGAAAGCTGATTTTGACTAAAACAGTGTAAAGCATGTTTTCATATAATACTTGTCATATAAAAAGGGTATGGCATGGGTAACCACTGCACATTAACACTGCATTGAACACCAAAGGTCAACGCTTTATATGGTGTATATGGGTGATTCTACCGAAGTGGTTCAAATTGCAGTCTCCACCAAGGCAAAGTGTTTTAGAAAATAACTAAGGTTTGTGTCAGGTAGGCTAGATAGTCTAGAGGAAATGTGGGAGAGAGTGTCAGGGATGTCAGACTTTATTCAATCTTTATTAGAATTATATTTATTTGATGTTTTACAGAGGAAAATACCAACTAAATACCAATGATTTACCAAATATAAATACAATACAATCATTTTAGAATTTAAGTGAAATCGTTCAAAACATTTTAAACCTTTTTCTACATTCACTAAAAACATTAAGACAGATGTGATAGATAGGTGGTGTGTGTTGCTATAGAGACACTAGGATGCTGCATGATATTGGAGCCAGGAAGTACTAGGTACAAGAATCAAAGAGGTGGCGGCCGTGGGTTCCGGATAATTTTTACCTTTATCTTTTCTAATTTAGGACATCTTTCCATGGTGTAAACAAAAGTTTACTAAGGAGGGGCCCAGTACCCTTTGAAGTGTCTTTATTCTCGGGGACAACCAACAATCCTGAACACTATGCTTGTTCAGGACACTGCTTTGCTGGACTGGAACTGCTTCACAACACATTCTTCGTATTGGAGTCTTCATATATAAACCAGAAAACACAGGTATCAGCTCTAATATTTTTACACCGAAAAGTAGGATCTGGCTGGCTGAGTGCTTTTATTTTCACAGTTGGAGAGTTGGAGGAGATATTTTCGGTATAGCTTATATTATCATTTTATCACACTTTTTTGTTGAAATACTGAAAATAAAACATCTCACAGTATGACAAACAGCCTTACTGCATTATGAATCATTTTTGCAGGAAGTCTGATTGTTGAGTGTTGCGTATGTTGTTAAAGTACATGTACACTCACCGGCCACTTTATTAGGTACACCTTGCTAGTACCGGGTTGGACCCCCTTTTGCCTTCAGAACTGCCTTAATTCTTGGTGGCATACTTTCAACAAGGTGTTGGAAACATTCCTCAGAGATTTTGGTCCATATTGACATGATAGCATCACGCGGTTGCTGCAGATTTGTCGGCTGCACATCCATGATGCAAATCTCCCGTTCCACCACATCCCAAAGGTGCTCTATTGGATTGAGATCTGGTGACTGTGGAGGCCATTGGAGTACAGTGAACTCATTGTCATGTTCAAGAAACCAGTTTGAGATGATTTGAGCTTTGTGACATGGTGCATTATCCTGTTGGAAGTAGCATCTGAATGTCGCAGCTGAAATCGAGACTCATCAGACCAGGCAACGTTTTTCCAGTCTTCTATTGTCCAATTTTGGTGAGCCTGTGCGAATTGTAGCCTCAGTTT
>OOFE01021020.1:0-13268 GCA_900323365.1 Monocentris japonica | reverse complement strand
GTGGGATATATTGGGAAGCAAGTGAACAGTCAGTTCTTGAAGTTGATGTGTTGGAAGCAGTAAAAAGGGCAAGCGTAAGGATCTGAGCGACTTTGACAAGGGCCAAACTGTGATGGCTAGATGACTGGGTCAGAGCATCTCCAAAATGGCAGGTCTTGTGGGGTGTTCCCAGTATGCAGTGGTTAGTACCTACCAAAAGTGGTCCAAGGAAGGACAACCAGTGAACCGGCAACAGGGTCATGGGTGCCCAAGGCTCATTGATGCCCGTGGGGAGCGAAGGCTAGCCTGCCTGGTCCGATCCCACAGAAGAGCTACTGTAGCACAAATTGCTGAAAAAGTGGCTATGATAGAAAGGTGTCAGAACACACAGTGCATCGCAGCTTGCTGCGTATGGGGCTGCGTAGCCGCAGACCGTTCAGAGTGCCCATGCTGACCCCTGTCCACTGCCGAATGGTTTAATGTTATGGCTGATCGGTGTATAGCACAATTTTCATGACCAGTATTTGTCAGTCTATGTTGCACATTTTTACCTTGAATAGCAGCTGATCTGAATGTCACAGGTCTTTCCCAACTAGTGAAATGTTTGCCTGGAAAAAAGATTTTCAATAAATTTCCAAAACTATGCACTTGAAAGTCCTATTTTTCATAACTTCTCCAGGCCTGGAAAACACATTTTTTTGAATTCCCTGTTATGAAAATTAACTTTACTGTTATTGGAGAGATGCTGTTTAATTTGGCTTCAGTCTGCTTTCTCTCAGTTATATGACAGTTTAGACCAAAATGTACCACATTTGTACGTTTTTCTGTTCTTGAAATGCCACCATTTTTGCATTGTCTGAGATCGAGATCTGTGTTTTTCATGTTTGATACCACACAGTAATTAATAATAGTAATGCTATTATTGTATAGTACTACCTACTAGTTATTGTTTATCGTTGTGAGCAGTTGTTTTTCCTGTAATTATCAGGGAATTTGCACGTTGGAAGGTGAGGAATACAGCAATTGAGAGGAGGGACCTGATCCGGAACCCTGTGCCACTCATGCCTGAGTTCCAGCGCAGTATCCGCTTGCTGGGCCGCAGACCTACTACTCAACAGTTCATCAACACCATCATTAAGAAGTATGGAACCCATATCCTCATCTCAGCCACATTAGGAGGTAAGAGAGGTTCACGGCTTTCAGTTGCTCACTTTCAAGCTTTTTATGGCATACAATCAGGGTTGGGAGGGTTACTTTAAAAAAAAAAAAAAAAAATCTTGGGCTGTGATTGAGTTCTGAAGTCTATGCAGCAGTTTTAATACCAAAACTGGTCTTTTGTAAGAAGCACCTCTTGGGCAGCTGCACGCATAGGGTGCAGGTTCCACAAAATACAGGCATATGTTATTTATTCTCTATAAGAGGTGGAATAAGTCTAGGGAACCGAGCACTATATTGCAGAACATGCATGTCTGTGTAGCAATAGGTACTAAGCCACAACAAGTTGTGGATATGAACTCTGAATACAAACTTTGTTGATTCACAATAATTGAAATGTCAATTCCACATTACATTCAATTGATATTCTTACTATTTCCAAATGACACATGCACCAGACTACAAAATGCTATCATTTATGTTGTTGATCCTTCACGCTTCAACACAAATATTGAATTTGCTCTACTGATCAACTCATATACAATGTGCCCTATACGCCTTACACGCCAAATACGCTGTATACGCCCTCTCATCCCCGCCCACACATAAGGAATGGTTAAAAACAAAAGAAGCACACACAAAAAAACAAAAAAACAAAACCCCAAAACACAGTGACAGAAGCCAAGAAAAAACAGGAAAATTGAAATTTTAAAATGAAATGGTTGATTTTTTATTTTAAAATTTTGACTTTCAATTTAATTTTCTTCATTTTAATAGTGAAAATTTTGGTTGTTAATTTTTTTTGATTAATTAATCTTTTGAGCTAAAATTAACGGGAGATGGTGTTTAACATGCACTGTACAAGAGAGGGCAAAGTAGACTGTTCTTGAGGAGGCTCAGGTCTCATATATATATGCAGCACACTACTCAACATGTTCTACCAATTAGTGATGACCAATGCAGTGCTTTTTTGCAGTAGTATGCTGGGGAGGCAGTATCAAGGCTGGGCTTGCAGGCAGGATTAACAAACTGGTGAAACATGGTGCTGTAAGGCTGAGCCTGGACACCATGGAGGTAGTAGAGGGGATGACGAGGAATAAACTGAACTCCATCTTAGACAATACCTCCCAGCCAATGGTGAGCTTATGCGGCTCCAGAGCACCTTCAGCGGAGCTTCATCCTCCCAAAGTGCAACACAGAGCACTATATCAGAAGCCATCAGACTGTAGAATTCTTCCTGTCCAGCCCCAGTCTCAGCCAACTAGGAGGGAGCTGAGGCATGGTGCCAGCACTGCACAGGACTGACTATTCTAGATTACTCTTTGCATTCCTGGGCTCTGGACCAATCTATTCGGGGGATTGGGGTAAAAGGAGCATCAGTTTTACAATTTGTGCTACTACTAAATAAATGTTTATTTATTTCAAACAATAATTGTTGAAGTATGACCTATTTATAAAAGTTGTTTTTTTTGGCTCAACTTACCACAGGGTAGGAGTAAGTTGAGCATATGAACAGGGCAAGATAAGCCCTATGATGGTAAACTGTCAGACAGTCTGTCTCCATTCTGTCTTTTCTGAGAATCACATTCGAACAGTGAGTGAGTGAGTGAGTGAGTGAGTGAGTGAGCCAGTGGGTAAGTGAGTGACTGCCAATCTGTCTCTGTCATAACCAGTTCATGGTACTTCTCTTTTGTCTTTCTCAATATCTCTCTTCATTGTAACGTTGTCTATCTTCTGTTCCCTTGCCACTGATTGAATCAACTTCTCTCTCTGATACCTCCTTGGCTGTTCTTTAGATCCTCCAGGGGAGCTGAACCCCTGTTTGTTTTGGCACATTTCAGCCCACAACCACCAAATTACTTCACACAGCACCAGGCCCACAATTATGTTTATGACCTCACATTGTACCTTAAAAAGCCTTGGCTCTCTATCCAATTCCTCCACATACTCACAGATTTAGGGAAATTAATTATTCTTCCCAAGATTATCACATGATAATCTTACCTGATCTCCATTTAGTAATTTACTCCACTATTTTTCCCCTGGATATATTTCTGCACATTCTCAGCACACGGCATAGGTGACACTTCCTGTACGTATGTTACCTTACATGTTGTGATAATATAGTGGTACTGTGAACAGTACCTATGGCACTGCCCTCCTGGAGCTTTGTAAAGAGAACTGCTAGTAATGCACATATCCAAATCCGCACATTCTGCACATATGCTGTCGGCACCTGTGAATATATTTGATGAGGTGTATAGTTTTTATAACAACATCTGCAGACTCACTAATGTGAGTATGTTGCACATTTACACATTATGTATGTCACTGTAACCTGCTTCTTCAGTTTTCAGATATCATCTCATTGTTATAGTCTGCATATACTATTGGTATTTTCATGATGGTTCCACTATTTCATACTGAATACATACTGATATTTTTATAGTGTTATTACTTTATTTTCATGTATATTTTTAAAATGTATATTATCTATATTTAAGTATGCAACTGGGACTGCTAGTATCTCAGTTAGAATCAGTCCCTAAGTGTAAGTGGCCCATGCTCTTTCCTTTTTTAATTTTTCCCACGTATATAGTTGACTTAACATCCGTTGAAATGGTCAACAGTGTATGACGGTCAGAAGGCTGATGAGGACATGGCGTCCTCATCGGTCCCTGGAAGAAACAAATACGCATGTACGGCATTCATGCTGTAAGGCATTAGTGTTATACAGCTAACCATACATCTGTATTTATTCTGAAATATTTGTTAGTAACCTCAACATTAGCGGCTAATGTGAGCTACAAAAGAAATGCAGGATAACTAATCACTCATCTCCCCATAAATTACCACAAGCAGGCCAAAAGATTTATCCAAATTATAAAAGTTAGTTCCCCGTGGTCCACCATAATATAAAAATAATAAATTATAAAATCAGCATTTTGTGAATGACGCGAGAATGTATGCCTATATAACAGGTCTCAATAATACTACAACAGTAAAAACAGGCACAGGCCACCTTGTTATCAAATGAATCAAATCGAATGCAATTTAAGACAAAGATGTTTCATTTATGTTTTTGTTGCCATCTAGTGGACTCTGGCTCAAACTGATTAGACATTCTTGACCTGAAAATAGATGAAATTTTAATTTAGTGAAGACTGTTGTGTAGGTTAGTCTTAGTGAATAGTATGATCACAAAAACAACGAGATCTATGCATGAACGCCATATTTAATTCCTGAAAGATAAAAAAAAACAAAACAATGTTAGAAAGTTCTGAAAGAGAAGGTTAATTGCTAGGGGACTCAAGGGGCACAGCAAGGGAACAGGGAAAGCTATATACAGTTTTGTACAGACTATTCACTACACACAACCACACCAAAAATTTCAGCTCTGCTGCACTGCAGATCAGTGACGGAATTTAGGGGTAGTATGAGCTGAGTGGACAAAAATGTAACCTTGGAATAGGGTTAATCTGTGTGTCCGTAGTCCTTTTGTCCAATAATGACAGGACAAACTTTAAATAGAACTGACACATCAAACAGAGGAACTGTAGTTTTTTTTACTTTAGCTATTTAACAGGCAAAGAACTGCAGCAGTCTTTCTTCCCCTTTTAACTGCAGCAGTTCACTTGAATGTGAAACACTTGGCTTTAATAATTCAGCTGTGTCATAGAGAGGAAAGTCATGGGTTGGGGTTTAGAGTTGCAATATCATATACACCGGCCTGCAAGGTGATTAACCCTGAGACACTAACTATGGAAACTGAAAATATGATATTGGGGTGAAATATTATATGACAGTAAAATATAAATACAACAAATGCATATAACCAAGGGAGAATGATGCCACAGATGCACTAGGTGATTAAAATTGGATGATATCAAAATAGTGAAACAGAAATAATCACAATCTCATTGTGTCCCTTGCTCAGAATCCTTTTTAATGTATTTATATTTCTGATTATATCTTTCTCTTGCCTCTGTTCTTCCCTTCTTTTTCTCTCTACCTCTCTCTTCTTCTCACTCTCTCTCATTTTGTCTTTCTTTACCTCCAGCTCTTTCTCTCTGCCTCCCTCTTTCCCGGTGACGTGTCACCATATCATCTTTAACCTTGATGGCATTTTGTTGCAAGTTATGGGCCAGTAGACTCTCATCTCAATCTTGGTATTGGCCAATAAAGAACACCATTATATGAACCAATAAACATGCTGACCAGACAAGTGATTAAGTATGAATAAGAACGACTCTCTCTTTAGCCACTTATACTTTATTATCAGAGGAGTCGTTGTGTATATACTATAGATGAAAGAAGTTAATTCTCATATTCTCATAGGCAGCTCCTTTATGGTGTGTGTTTGTGTGTGTGTGTGTGTGTGTGAGACATTTCAAGACGGACAATATTTTAGAGAACCAGTACCTACAATGCCTACCTGGAACATCTGCCCTCCACTTGACATACATTAAAGGATATTGCCACTCTGCCCATAATCTACCTGGTAAGGTTTATACATCTTCACAAAGAGACTTTAGCAGCCTATCCAGCAGTGTGCTCATTATTTTTGTTGATAGCCACTATAGAAACCTTTGTATTTTGTTTTGTTTTGTTTTGTTTTTGCTTTTTTGCCAATTTTAAATAAAATACACTAAATCTGCTATGCCATTTGTATTTGTAGGATATTTTAACCCAGCCAAATATTGTGATTTGTGCATGCTAAAAAATATTATTTGTAGTTGCAATGAATAGCCTATCTTTTGTCCACTTGTTCAGCAATGCTTTCAACAGCATTAGTATTGGCTAATGGGTGCCAAAGAACTGTATGGGAGGTCATGACTAATCAAGCAGGAATAGAGAGGAACCAATTTTATGAAAAAAATGAATCTGTTTTCTATTGAATGTCAATGTAAACACAAATAGCTAAATAACATACAAATAACACAATTGCTAAATATGGACGAGCTTGTAACAGGGGCCAAAATAAAACCTCAGACTCAGCCACAACCAATAAGTGCATCAGATGCAAAAGTTAAAAAATAGGATGAGGGATATTTTTCCTTTTGTTTCACAAAGACAAATGTAGAGGAAGACTACTGTATTTCTGCTGTCTCAAACTTTTGGCAGTATAAAGCCAAATAAATAAACAACTGGTGAACTGTTCAACATTATTGACACTTACTTGAGAGATGCACTTTTGAAATAGGCTGTCTGTCAGGGTCTGCATGGATGGAGCACAAGCCATGTCAGGCAAATAGGGCAGGCTGAAGGCCCACGTGAAGCAAATGGCTACGAATGTGCACTGTTAATTATATCAAAACACAACCCCTGAAACATCACTTGCTGTGATGAGATGGGATCCAGCACACAGCACTGCTGTTTCACATCTAATCCAGATGTTTTTTGCACGGAAAGGGTCTGTCTCTATTCCAGTTGAGAGAAGAGATACAAATCTTCATGGAGGAGGAGGGACACAAACACAAAAAAAGTAAATTCATTGATGAGTACTTTCTGTAGAGACATTTTTAAGAAGCCAGGTGTGCTGAATATGGGACTACAAGGCCCTGACACATCTCCCCCAACTCCCAGACAAGATCAATGCATCTGTAAGGAAACTGGACCTATTGAGCAGGAAACTTGAAAAAGGAGGAACAGACCCATTTGTCAATTTGAAGACATTTATTGGCACAATGACCTGCAGAATACAGTGATGGCATGTATTAAGGAGCAGTAATTTCAATGCAACAGCACCTGCTGTGTTCAGCTCTGAAGAGGAGGAGCAGTTTATTGAAATGACATTGGAGTCAAGCCTGAGGCTTGAGGTCACATGCAGACCACTGGCTGGGTTTTGGATTGGTAGTGGAGGACTATCTGCAGATAGGCTGGAGAGCTGTAAACACACTCTTACCTTTTGCCACATCTCATCTATGTGAAATAGTTTTTCTGTTGTTGCTGCCATCAAAAATACAGGTCACAACTGAACATTGAGAAGGAACTGAGAGTGGCTATCTCAAAGTAACAGCCCCACTTTCAGAAAAGCAGCAGAAAGCAGGCATAATCTAGTCACTAAGGTGACAACATTAAGTGGCAAGCTGGTTCGATTTATTTTCTCCTTATGTGTTTTTTATTTCAGTTTGAGAAAGCCCATTCACCCTATTGCAAGTGGAAGGCATTATTAATTATTATTAACTACATGCCATTCTCATTTTTTATGTTTTATATTGTTTATCACATGTTTTCTCCATTGACTAAATAAGAAACCCCAATTCCTGTCTACAACTTTAAGGCAATAAAGTGTAATGTTCTCCATAAACTGGCCCACAGCAGTATGACTCCCAGTGATTTCATTGCTTTAAAGCCCCACTTGCACTCCTTACCCTTATCAACATTCATATACACATGCACACACAAATAATTGTGCATGATGCTTGCACACACACACACACAAACACTGACATAGTGTTAATGATATCGAAGTAAATCAATACTTACCACACATATTGCTTTTATATATCCATCAGATTATATTATCTGTCCAATAAAACTGTGCCCCTGCATGATGATAATGTATATCCATGAAAATGGGAGTGGGATCATTTGACCAGAGACATTGTGAACATAGAAGTCTTCGTGTGAATTGTTTAATTCTCGCAGAGTGAGATGTAAAAATGTAAGACAATGAATTACTTGCATTTGTGCACAAATAATTTAATGTTAGAAGCCCTGGAGATAATGATTTTCCTGCGCCAGCAGTGATAACTGCAACATATAAAGTACAGTAGTACAGTAGACCTACTTTGAGCTACACTAGGTTGCAGTGGAGGCAAAGGGACAGATGAAGGGCTAAAGTCGCCATTATCCTCATGCAGTACTGTAAGTCAAGGATGTGTGAGTAACTTTCCTAACCCCCAAGCAAGAGAGCATGGTGGCGTCAGAGAATGGGGACTTGTCCCTTCTGTGCTTGCACTCCAACCAGGCATGAGACATTGGCCCTGACTGCTGCCTACCCCCAGTCACAGTCACAAGTTAAGTGACCAATTCCAATACATCGCTTGGGGCCGAATAATCATTCACAGCACTGGCATCTGAACATATGTGACATGCTCTTGAATTGAGTTCTATGCGTATGGTTTGCCCTTTGAACGGCAGTTATTGAAGGCGAGCTTGTGTGTGCTTGTAGGAGTGAATGTGAATTTGTGTTTGTTTTCTTTTCATGCATCTGTTTCTACTTCGGGACGGGGAGTGAGTGAGTGTGTGTATTGAATGAGCGACTCAATCTTTAGTGTGTCAACAAACATGTGTTAGCATAGGACAAGCAAGCCAGTGCAATTGTTTGTTGCTATGTAAAGATTTAGCACTGATACTACTGTAGTGTTCACATTCTTCCCCATTGTGGAAAGGACCATGGGTGTAAACTTAGCTGAAGATGGTGGCGACGTGTACCTACACAAACTCACAAACTCTTTGAAACACTCCCCTCTGGCAGGAGGCTGCGGTCCATCAAGACCAAAACCTCACACCACAAAAACAGTTTCTTCCCGTCAGCAGTTGGCCTCAAGAACAAGGCCCCGGACCCCCACTGACACGGACTCTTACTTCTTATATTTTTGACTTGTTTTTCTTCTGTTAAATATTGCACCATCAGACCAAGGTAAATTCCTTGTATGTGTAAACTTACTTGGCAATAAACCCCCATTTTGATTCTTCTATCACTTTTCTGATGATCTAACATAGTGCCGATCACCATGTGTTCATGCAAACTAGTTTTATCCACTCCACAGTTAACTCACTCACACACTCCATTTCATTCGCTTATATGATTGGCTGAGCATCTTAACTGTGTGAAGTTAGCTGCTGCAATGGAGAAGGAAGCTGTACAGACATTAGAGTACTGTGTCAAGGTATCAGACAAAATACAACAGCCGTTCAGGTTTAACTGAAAAGTTAGTAATGTGTAAGCAGAGCCAAGAGCCTAGTAGAGCTGGCTAACTTAAAGCACCACAGTAGGAATTGTAAGACCTGCTTGACAGGAAAAGCACAAGCTAAACTAAAAGTTAATTTGCTAGTCTAGTTAGGTAGCCAAGCAAACTAAATGAACTTGTCAAAATGTGTCCTGTAGAGTGAATTTCTTCCAAGATTGACATCATATACCAGCCATTATTTACTAGTTGGCCAAAGGTCTCCATGGCTAATAGCACAGTGGTAGCTACATCAGTTTATTTTCTGAATGAATCTCTTGACGTTTCTCCTTTTAATGTAACATGTCCTTCTGGTCAATAATAAACAATGTAAATGTCATAATTTGTGTAATAATTTCTAAACCTTTATTTCACTTTAGAAAGTTAAAGGTGCAATAAGCATTTTTTCTTGCCAGTAGAGGGAGCACTATCAGCTTATGGCAGCCAACTAGGACCAAAAGGCATGTGGTGTAGTAAGTATTTAGTTTGCAAAGTAACATTTGCGAGTTTACTACCATCTGTTCGGACTGCCAAGTGACCTAAATCCTTATATCACTATTAGCAGGGCAGCAAAACCTTACAACTTCATTAGAAGTTTACTACTTTTTTATTTATTACTATTATGTATTATTCATTTGTCACTTAAGTTCAATAAAAGTTCATAACAGTATTTTATTGTAATCATTTACTCCATAGAAAATTTTGAAGGACTGTAAATATCACATAAAAACATTACCTATTCATTTTCGTATAGTTGTGAGTTACATGAATGATGGATTACATCTCAATGACAATCCTTACTACTTCACACTATTTCACACAACTGCAGGGATATTTATGGCATCTTAATTACACACATTCTATAGTCATATGGTGGGCTAAAATAACTCCTTGGGTTTCCATCCTTTAGGATGAAATACATCATTCATGTTTGCTGAGGATGAATGATCATGGCCCTTTAGTCTTTGTCTCCATTTGTCAGCACACATAGTCAGATAATTTGTCTCGTGGCTTGGAAAGTAGTTTTGCTACACTTCTGCCCATTAACTGATACAGAGTTAAAAGTTTTACATATACCAATGAAAACTTCAAAATACTTATCTCTGGTAACACATTGAGGCACTCAGTATTTCATTTTGTGCAGACTTTATTGCTAAAGTTGGCTGACATTTCATCATGCATTATGCCTTTTTACAAACAGTCTCCAGAACATATAGTCACCTGGTCACCAACCACTGCAATACAGTGGGGGTAAGAATAACAGCAAAAGCAAAACAATAAAAATAATCGATAAAACTACTACTTTACTGAGACTACACACAAACAATAAGATACATTGTCAGCAAGGTAGAAGATATTTCTTCTCTTGTATTCCCCTGTGTGCTCAGTTCCAGACCTGAGTGATGAAGGACAGACATCAGCAGGTCATCAGCAATCAACCACACAGTTGAAATTCTACGGAAGACGGATAGGGCCACAAGGCGTCTTTTTTTTTCCCAACACACAAGATTTTAAATTCAGATTGATTCAAAATTATTCTTGTATTTCGGAGATTTTAGGTCTTCCTTCCTAGATTTTAAAGTTGTATTTTCGTAGGCTATGTAACTCTTACTTTTGTTTGCTCCTCAGCTCCAGTGTAAAACTGCATCTCTGGTTGGAGATTACAGTTTTTTACCCCCGTAACCCATGCTTTATTGCATACTACTCTTTATTGTATACTACACTTGGATGGAAAATATTATAAAATACACAAGAAGCTCTTGCTTACATCACTTTTACATTGTTTCCACATTATTGTTGTTGTACAATTAGTTGTGGAGTAGGAGGAGTGAATGTGTTTTGACCGTGAGTGAGTGCATGATTGGTGACGTTCCTCCCAGTGAGTGTGTAGTTTGAGCTTTTAGCACTGTTGATGGTATGCCTGTTGCTACCAATAAAATCACAATGTTTGTCGCAATATCTTCTCTCCAGCTGAGTTCTTCCTACCTGAGAACCCTAGCTTGCCACAGTGGTATCAGAAGTCGAAGATGACGGACAGACAAGAGACAGACAAGAACACATCACACACCTTCATGGTAACAAAGTGGCACGATAGCGTAAGGAGCATGATTTAACAGCCTTAAAGAGGCTACAGAGCGGCGGGATCGTGCCCACAGCGAGAAGCCACCGAGGAGAAGACGCCGGCTGCCTACTGATGGAGCCAGCGAATTGCGGCTGCCTTGCATTAACAGGTATCCAGCTCATTCCCGCCAATTGCGGCATCGAGAAGCAGCACTAACACCTCCTTAAGTTCGCTAGCGGCCAGCCCATTCCCACCGATGGCAGCATTCGGAAACAGAGCTGCTCCCTCCTTGCACGCAGTGGCTGTTTCATCAGTGCCACCAGAGGATTTCCGACGGCACGCGATGAACCGGGCGGCAGTTCAGGAGTCCACCAAGTGCAACCCCGCAGACCTCATGTTTGGGCACCCCCCCCCCGTGAGCCAGAGGTGGGGGTTGAGCCCAGCTTGGACTATTTCTAACTCCATGAACAGCTGCGGGAGGTGCACGAACTGACCAGGCAGGCCATCATGGACGCTGGGGCCCGACAGAAGCGGGCCGACGACTCTTGCTACAAGGGGGAGGACTTTGCACCTGGGGCCCAGGTGTGGGTCTACAGCACCGAGAGGAAGAAGGTGACGAGCCAGTGGGTAGTGTACAGGGTGCGGCTGGTCAAGTGGAACCAGGTGGTGGTGCTCCACCCTGACCAGCTCAAACCCTACCGACCCCTGGCTCCGTCTGAGGGGGATTTGGGGACTGAGGACCAGCCCCAGACTCCCACTCCATCCCCAACAGCCACGGGAGAGCCTCCAAGGCCGTCGGCTTCCCCAGCATCTCCAGAACTTCGTCATGAACACATGGGTTGTTGGGGACAGATAACCACCTAGGTGGGGGCTGTGTAGTGTCCCAGGGTAGATGTGCCAGGAAGCCTCCCAGCATGCTCCGGGGCAACGGATTCATGGACATGAATCTCATTTTATTTGTGTTCCTACATTGTTACTGGAGTTGTTGTGTGACGATTGGTGACGTTCCCCCCAGTGTGAGTGTGTAGTTTGAGCTTTTAGCAGTGTTGATGGTATGCCTGTTGCTACCAATAAATTCACGCTGTTTGTCACAAGATCTGCTCTCCGCCTGAGTTCTTCCTACCTGAGAACCCTAGCTCGCCACCAGCCTTTGGTCACTTACAAAAAAGCCATAACCTTGTTTAAAAAAGACAAGAGTGTGTGTTACTGTGTGTGTGAGAGAGACAAGAGAGAGAGACAGAGGGAGAGAGATAGAAAGAGACAGATAGACAGAGAGAGAGACACACACATAGAGAAACTAACTTGAATGTTAATACTGTAGTAAGGTTGCATACAAGCCAGTCAGTCAAGTCTTTTTTGCATAATTTCTTTGTACTTAAAAAGTGAGCCAAACCACATCTGTTGGCTCATTTGAGAACTAGACCAAAAAAATTATGTGCACCCCTGCACCCCCACATACATTATAGAAGGGAGTGGTGTCACTCACACATCCAGGAGGGGGGAAAAAAGCAAAGTCGGAGTCAGCTTCGGTCCTTAACGGCTGTGAAAGTAAATTGGTAAATTGGCATGGATTGCTAATATTTATCATTTACCCCACCTGCTTCAAGAGATCCACGATTGTCCCTGTGCCTAAGATAGCTTCTCCAGCCTGCTTGAATGACTACCGACCGGTGGCCCTCACCTCGGTGGTCATGAAATGCTTCGAGAGGCTGATCAAGGATTACATCTGTGCCTCCCTCCCTACCATGGACCCGCTGCAGTTCGCTTATCGGCCAAACAGATCCACGGATGATGCTGTCTGTCAGGTACTGCACACCACACTCTCCCATCTTGACAGCCGGATGGGGGGCTATGTGAGACTGCTGTTCATTGATTATAGTTCAGCTTTCAACACCATAGTCCCCACCAGACTGGCTGGCAAGCTGATTGAGCTGGGACTGAACACGCCCCTGTGTGCCTGGATCCTGGACTTCCTGACCACCAGGCCCCAGGTGGTCAGGGTGGGCAGTCACACCTCCAACACCTTCACCCTGAGCACAGGATCCTCCCAGGGTTGCGTCCTCAGCCCCCTACTGTACTCCCTGTACACACATGACTGTGTGGCCAGGTTCAGCTCC
>OOFE01021019.1:0-10067 GCA_900323365.1 Monocentris japonica | reverse complement strand
TGCCTACCTATGTTGAATACACTTACTGTAAGTCGCTTTGGATAAAAGCGTCTGCTAAATGCCTGTAATGTAATGTAATGTAATGTAATGTCATCTGTCAGTGGTTTTAATGTTGTGGCTGATCGATGTATACCCTCCTCCCCTTTGTTTGCCTTATTTACCATGCCCATAATTAGGGGTCCATTTGTACACTCAATTCATTTCAATGCCAGTGAACTGAATGGAGGGGATTGCTTTTGGCAGAGTTGAACAGATGTTTCTCTCCATGCTGGCACTGGCTTGTTTTCACTCCTCTGGTAGAGCCCTGGGCTGATCTCAGTGGCTAAAAATACCTGCGCAAAACTGATGGGTCTCCCTCCAGAGGCGACAGATGTCACTTTGTCACTTTGTCACATTTCCAGGTGGGGAAGGGGCATTTTTATAAAGGTATACAGGCCACTGGGGCTGGAAACAGTACTAAAATATCGTACTGATGTAGAAGTAAAGTAACTGGTGTACAAATCTACTTATGTAAATGTGAAAAGTAACTAATTTCAAATGTACTCAGAGTAATGGTTACTGAGTTACTCTTTCAGCCAACAAAACAATGTTACGTATGATCTTTCCCATGCAATTCTAAAAGGACAAGAGATGAAAATTCAAACTAAATGATTCTAATTGGAAAAAATGTAAATAAGTGCATAAACAAAATAAAGCCAGGATTACGCTGATCGTTCACAATTACCCAATTTGTTTATTTTTTATTTAATTTATTATTTATTTACAATTTATTTTTTGATGCATTTCTTATGAAGAGCCTACAAAATTTTTACTCTTTTTTGTACTTTAATGAATGCTATTTAAAATATAGTGAAGTAAAATACCTCAGTCAAAACACATTTAAAAGTAAAATTATTGATTTTAAGAAGCACTCAAAAATGTACAAGTACAGAAAAGTAATTGTAATGAGTTATTTCCCCTCTTGCAGGCCGCAGATAGAGCAATGACAAAAAGGATGCATTATTTGACATTTCATGTACTTGCTCGCAGCAGTTACAAAATATTGATAAATTAATGGTCCAGAGACAACATTTGTTATGTTGTCAGGCAAGCTGCAGTAGCTGCTCCTCTCTCTTTTTCTTTCCCTCTGTCTCTCTCTCCATCTCACTTTCTTCCAGTGTCCATAAACATGCACCATCTCATTCCCCTTCTCGGCCTCTATAAGTGAGTTTATAGGTTTTTCTGACACTGGAGTGAACACGAAATTATGACCAAGGGTATAATTACTTGCCTTCTGCAATATTGCTGAGCCTATTTCCAGCTCTAGTAAAAGCCTGTTTTTTATTCTAAATCAAATGAACCTGTTGAAAATGATAAACAATGCAATGAGGCCGAACTTCAACTTGATGAATAGCTCTGCAATCTTCAGTGCTTTAATGGTGGCAAGCTTTAATCAGATGCCATTTTAAAACACCCAAGTGCAAAAACAATTAGTCCCACACGCCGACAAAAAGGAAGGGGGAAGAAACCATCTGCCACCACAAGGCTCTATCAGCCCTACCCACAACAAGCCTTACGGTACACCCAACACACACATTCAATACAATATATTACACATGACATGTTGCACCCTGCATGCCACTTCATTTACCAACTGCTACTGTGTGTTAAACAAAGAGAACAACTGCCACCGAAACATGTTATATTACCCATCTTCCAGCTAATAATTCATATCCTGATGTTATAAGGTGTTATTCCTGTTTATATGCATATCCTGACCACAAAAGCCCTGAATACACACTGAATAGGTTATGGTAACAGAACTCTCAGCTATCAGGTTTCTCAGAGTGGTGATATGAACTTAGCAGGCTTATTGTGTTTAAGTGTGGCAAATGAGAAATTGAAAACCTGAGAATACCAAACACTACTGGAATGAAAATGTGCATGTAAACACACTCATCCACTTATATCATTAGTATATCAGGAGTCAAATATAACACACTGGGCAAAAAATAGCACTAAAAACAGACTAAAATAAGATAAATAAAAAGATAAAGTCAATATCAAATATATAAACATCACCAGGTTGTACAGGTTGTAGTATCTGATTGCATACACAGTGGAAATGTACACCTACAGTGTAGGCGTTACTATGTCGATAGAGTGTTTTATCTTTGGCTTCATTCACACTGCAGCTCAAAGCATTCCACGTCTGATGTTTTTCCCTCACATGTTGTGAGACAGATCTGATGTAATCAGTGTGGTTTCTAATTAGTCTAAAAAGCTTCTGATGTGCAGCACATGGATGTGTGGTACAAAAACAGATTCCAACTCATGCAATTATTTCAACGCTCAAATCAGAATTCATCAGCATTGCCATGTGAATAAGTAAACCGTACGTCATTCACCTGAGACGCCACGGCAGCTTGGTTGAGCCAGTGTTAGCAAGGAGGACAATGAGGCACAGCAAAGAAAGGAAAGAAAGCCAAAGAGCCAACTTGATTGGTATTTGGGGACACGATTCAGTCAAGGCACACTCTGTGACCAAAACGTGTTGAAAAAAAAGCATCTTGAATTTAACAGGGCAGGATGAAAAAAAGAGATACCCAAATTAAAAAGTGCAACCTTCCCCTTCCCTGCCCCCCAAAAATAGGCCAAGAAGAGCCTTTGTGTTTTTGACCTGAACCTTTGCCCTCTTAAAAGGAGGGTCAGACATAATTCTACCAGCATCTTCACCAGTACCAGCTACAGATGGAGGCCAGTGACCCTCTCCACCTGTTGATGAAGACTAACACTTGAGTTGTAAAAATAGGCTTGAGATTTTCCATTTGGACCAATTTGTCCCAACTAAACCCTACTGAAATGGTTCTAAATCTTAGCAAAGTCAAAAACTCAGTAACAAGTGGTGCTCCTAAAAATAGTTGGCTGTTATGGGCAAGCAGTTGTAGTTTGATCATGGGCAGATTCTGTCCCAAACTGGACAGTGATGGATGATGACTAACTTTATGATGATTGCATAAATGTGGATCAGGATTGATTGGGAGAAGTTGTACTTTGTCATTTGGCACAAGAGGTACATCCTCCGTCAGATTTTACTCATGATGGAGTTGATGTTCTCCTCCCATTTTCCCACAGGATGATGGCAGCCTGAACTTCAATGAACAGTGTTGATTTGTTGGGTTCTTTACGACAAGGATAAAGGGTACATGTGGTGGAGGATGTAAGCGGTGGGGAGGTGAGGGGGTTCTCCCTGAAGTCTGTGTGTACTGTTTTAGGGGCACTGGGATCCCTCAGATATTTAAGCTTTCCAAACTTAGATGCATGGGTAAATTCTCTGTTGTTCTCACTTGCTGCTGGAGTGATAAACCACTTCCCTGCAGTATAACAGATTTCCACCTATCCCTTCATGCAGTTATAGTATCCCTTAGGCCTGGTACATAGGTTGGTACAAGCTCTCTGCTTGCATAGCACAGGTACATCGACCGGCTTCCTTCAGTATATCTGAGGTGATAAACCACTAAACCACTTATCCAAAAGGGGGCAAGGCCACTAGTCTGGAATCGGGTATTTAAAAATGACTACTGTCGAGGAATGCTTTTATACATGTTCAATTGCAGCTAAAATAAATAGTTGAAACAAAGAGCCGTACATACATGCATTCTTTAAATAGGTCGAGAATGCAAGATGGGGAAGTTCTGCCCATACGGAACTTCGGTAAAGAGAGGTCTTTCCTATATTTCCGGATGTTGTCCTTGATCGTCTCACCTCTGATTAGCCACGATAAGAATCAGGGCAGTCCGGTGGCTGGCTGTCACACTGAACTACTTAGCGATTGGGATCAATCTAGTCAAGCTAGTTACCATTGGGCAGTATGGCAATTGTTGCTATGTGTTTACAACAGAAACAACTACTTCTTCATCTGTGGTTGTTCATTTAGTTCAGTCAGGTATTTACATTTAGTGCCTCCACCTGAATCGCAGGACTTTGCAACATGTGTTAGTGTCATGTTAAAGCACATTTTGCTACACAAGTACATGACAGATACCCTTACGTTGCCCCTTGTGTTGTTGTGTGCTGCTTGTGTAGCCTATGTAAGAGGTCTTACTGTGCGTTCACACTGCAAGCCACTTGGTTGATGTGTGTCTCCGTTCTGACCGATTATGGAAAGTGTCCGATTACATCTATGTAGTGGTCTCGAGCAGCTACCAAGTTTCGAACAGGAAAATCAACATTATGAAAACTACATTATGCTCGAAAATCACCTGGCAACACTCTCTGTTATAAAAGCAATCATAAGATGCACACAATTCTATACTTTTTGTTGAAAATAAACTATTTGCATGTAAAAGTGTAGTCAATGAATAAATATCACCTCGTTCTTCGACATATTGCAAAATCAGAACCGTACGGTTTGTGGTTTCCTTATATCAATTACTCTGTAATGTATTAGAATAGGCAGAAGTGAACCAGGAGCAAGTAGAAGTGATGCCAACTTCAGCTCCCTATAGGAAATAAGTGGACTTCTGGTGACCTGGTGATCATGTTGCTTGCAGTAGGAATGCATATTTAGGATACTTTGGAGACAGTGGCTCAATTTAGCCAAACAGCGTCACATGTAATAGGAACAGAAGAACCTACAATATGTCATAACAGCTGTTGAATGTTCCCTACACATAATGGTCTCTGCCTGTGATTTTCCCCTAGTTTATCATGTGTCTTTCTGCTGCATTGTCCTCCACTAGAGAGCATGGTGTTGGCTAATTGGTGAGCATTTTCTTGCGGTCGGGCAAGCCTGGACGCACAGGCATGTCAGATCTAGGGCATGCATACACACACACACACATGCACACTCAATCTGAAGTAAATTGTGCGAACCAGATCCATTAGTATTTCGCCTCTGGAAGATGCTAATTATTGTTGATGTCCAGTCCGTACTTGTAATTACTATCATTACGGTTACGGAGCTGATGCGAGCAAAATGATGTGCACGTGAGCGAGGGAGCGAGAGTGAGTGAGAGAGAACCATAAACACCTAAAAAAAGAAAGTCATTAACACCTCTGAGTGATTTTATGGGAATTATGGTCAGCAGATGCATCAAGCATTTATAGTTCTTCCTTTCAGCCTTGCACATGCAGATTAACCTGAACACTGTTGACATATGCAACACATTTCAACTGAGCAGAGATTTTGATTTGATGCAGGCTCTGTCAACCAGGGGCTTCATTTGTCTGTTGTCATGTGAAAACCTGACAGTCCAATTTTGGTGATTTTCAAGATTTGACTTCAGTTGAAGGGTTAATCCTCAGGCATAGTAAACCCTTTGAAAACCTCATTGGATAAATTCAAACATGCATGATGGTCAAGCTAAAACCAAAGCTGATTTTTCTTAGTTCCTGAAAAGTTGACATTTTGGAAATACAAGGTTTTCATTCAACAGCAATGATTTATGAAATTGCACTTGGATTTAAACTTTAACAGACTTTATCTGAGACCGGATAAAGCTTTGCAGTTATTTGTCCTTGTGAACGCAGTCCAACAGTCATTGTCCTATAAATAAAGCCATGCAGCCATAGTTGAAGACAGTTTTTTGCTCATTGTAGGAGACTATAGGATATGGCTCATGGCTCAATTTACAAGTTTCTGTATGCTACTAATAAATGGGATCTGAAGTTGTGAAGACTTAAGATTCAATCAGGTTTCCTGGTGGCAGTGCAGGGTGGAGGTGGGATGCTGAATGTCTCGTAGCACAGACGAAACCACACAAAGGAGAGGCATGCATGGGAGTGCTTTTAACTGGCCATGTCGTATTATGTCTGGTTGTGAAGATGACTGATGAATTGTTGCCACCCAATGAGGTTGGCCTGCTTTAAAACCTCCATCAACTCCCATATTTCGACACAGAGTTACTCTTCAATTCCCTTTGCCACTGCAACCATGCCTTTCCCATTTTAATTCCATCATTTATCTCCCATACTTATGCCTAGAATGCACACTGTATATTTTGGGCACTATGACATTTTTATATTGTCCACTGTTCCCTCTACAACAGTGTGTGTTTCTTTTTGTGTTTGATTTATTTCTTTGTAATTTTTTCACTTTGGACATCAGTAATGCAACAATATCATTTTGAAAATATCTGCTTTTTGCACTGTGCAATACTAAGTTTAAAATATCTCAACACTTTATCTTAATATAATATGGGACACTGTCATCATTTCTCACTCATCAGAAACCGGTTAAAAGCTTAGGAATATGGTACGATGCAAGCCTCAGTGATAAGGGTCAATTTCAGGAGTTGAGGCAGGAAGTGATACAAGGCATTTCAGGTATAGACAACTGAGGGCTCCCAGGAAAGTTAAGATAGTGGTGTCTGCAGTGTGGATTGTTGCCTTGGCTGATGTGGCCATGGACAGTGTATGAGCTTCCCCTATCTAAGGTAGAAACATTAGAAAGGTTGATTAGCTCATTCATTAGAAAATTTCTTGGAACCCCATGCTGTCTAAGCAGTGTGGCTTTGTACGGGAAAGGCAAGTGTAGCAGAAGCGATTCTAGAGTCTGTTGGGGCCCCAGGCAGAAAATCCTATGGGGCCCTTCTGACCGACGTTCATTGCCATTATGTTACCCAGAACTCGTATTAAATAATCAGACATCAATCAAAAAACATTTACAGAATCTAAACACTTTTATTTTCACACATTTTTTAATGTAATAAATCTTAACTGACTTCTTAACAGAATCTAAAAGTTTTAAAAATCAAGATAAAAAGGAGGGAACAAGGAGGGAACAAAACCCACATTGTGAGGCCAGTGCTTATCAATACCACTTTCAAATCAATACAATAGTATTGATTTGCTGCTTATGGGCCTTGGCTTGTGCAAATGCAGCCGCTATGTCCTCCAGGCCCAAAGACCTTTGGACATCGCACTCAATTGAAATTAGAGCCAGTCCTGACAGTCTCTCCTGGGACATGGTTGACCTGAGGTAGTCCTTTATTAGTTAGAAATAAGAAAGTGGTAGCATATTAAGAAAGTAAATTCACAACTCTTTCATATTAGATAATACATGAATTCCCAACATTAACCTTCATTTTTATTTTTATTTTAGAAATGGCTGTCATCATACCATGAGTTACAGAAAAATGACTTTACTTATGTTATTCTAGCTTCTTTTCAAATCAATATTCCATCTGTTTCACAAACCTAGCTTATATTTTAATTCATCTGCTCAAGGCTCATACTGTATATTTAGATACAAAAACAAATTCTATCTAGCAAGCTAAATTCTGTTAGCTTGTTAGTGACTGTTAGTGTTAGTCAAGTGGCCAACTTGTAAAACAAACGTTAGCTAGGCTACATGACATCATGTAAAAAATGAGCACCTTAGCTAACGTTTTGGCTTACTATCATCCTTAATTGTCATTATGTGCTCCACTTACCACTGTCCTGCCTTCTTTTCTTTTCCTCCTCTTTTTTCTCTCTTTTTCACTTCGGACAGATAATTCCTTGTCATTTCTGAAGGTTTGTTTTGATACACTTCAAACCTCACGCAAGTCACAGCAGCAGACGCTGAGACGCGAGTGAGATGGGGCCCCTTTAGTGAGGTTTCCTTTTGATGTTGTTGCACCGTAACCAATTGGGGCTAACCCACACACTGTCTAGTTGTGTTGTTGTATTATCAGATTGTTGTATTGTTATACTGATGTTGAGTCAAGGCTAGGTTATTGCTAGGTTAATGGCAGGTAGTAGATGGCGAGGGTAAAGTGGAGATGAGAGGCAGTGGCATAGAGGGGTGTGGTTCCAGTATGCTGTAATACACCGTTGAGCCTTCCTGAGGTGTCGTGGGTCCAACTCAACAAAACATCAATGAAGGAAGGTGCCCACTTGATAATGCCAATGACATGCCACATAGTGCTCTTGGCTAGAGTAGGTAACTTGAGAATGGTGCCACCTGACAAATGACTGTATTTTTATGACAGTGTAGCCTGATGTCTGCTATGGTGTTCATTTAGTGGTGGTTGTATCATTCGTATAATATCTGAATTGGGCTTATATGAGTGTTTGCCCTGGATTATGGCACAAGGGGCAGTAACATCTTGTCCTGTGTGAATGCAGTGAGTAGTATAGACGTTTTGACATTTGTTCCATCTCATATGGTGCACCACCATTAGTAGATAGTAGATAGATTCATTGTTTAATGCATCGAAGTTGATATCAATTCATAATCAAGAGAGTTCCCTGAAATTGAGACTATATGTGTTTGTTAGTTCATGCAGGGGTTGATATCATGTTGTGAAAAGATGAGAGCAAGCAACATTCTCACACTGCATATTTTAACGTTGAATTGGAGCAAGAGAAAATGATGAGCGCAACCAAAAGCACTTCTGTTCGGTGTGATTTTGTGATCTTTGCATAAGTTACTCAACAAACACAGTAATCAAATAGCTCTCATTCAGTAAGTTGAAAGTTAACACGTTCACATTCCTTAGACCGCAGCTCATTAGCTCATATGTTTGGTGGAAAGAAACTTTGCCTCCAACTTTTCTTAATGCAATACTAACGGTAACTGTGCTCCCCAGAGCTTGTGTAGGTGGCCCTGAAGTCATTACGTATAGTGCAGAATCTGTTGAATAAGCAGTGAAAGTGATTCTAATCACTTCATTTCACATCCTCTGGCTTGTTGGATAAAAACAGCGTGTGTGTCTGCGAGAGGGAAAGAGAAATTCAAATACATGGGGAGCAACAGTTGGTGACTAAAAAGATGGATGTGAATCAATCTGGGTGGATTTAAATGATCACCAGCTGTGAGGTCGTCACTTAGCCTACAGTAATGGAAGCAATGTCATTACATGACATCCATCTATCATTTCATTACATTAAACTTCCCTTATCACACCTTATGTTTTGTACTGGAAATTTGCTGCTTCCACTCCAAAGTTATCCAGCATGAGGATGAGGTAATATCAGTCGACTGAAGGACTCTGACTTAACTCGTATTTCGACCGTAAACTTTCTATAATTGATGTCTTTTATTGTGCATAAATTATTTTATTTTCTATTTAACATGCAATGTAATACATTGTTCTATAAGAATAAATCAAATCAATCGTTTGTTGGTGGTTTAATTTCCCGTATGCTGTGATACTGCAGTACAAAACACTGTTACAAAAACGAAATAACAAAGAAAATAGTGGACATTTCTGCCAATATGAAGTCTTTGGCGTTGTTGACACAGTAATAACTGTAGTACTGCTGAATAGCCACAAGTAAATCAAATCAAATCACATTTATTTGTATAGCCCTTAATCATGGTTACAGTCTCAATGGAATTCACAATGCTTATAGCAGGAAGTGAAGTTTATTTGAAATAAACAGAAGAACTGGGTAGTTAGCATGACCAGCGATAGCCACCATGGTTGAACAGACAAAGAAAAGAGTGCCACCTACAGAAACTCAAACTCCATCAACAGAAAATCCAAGGAAAAAGACGTTACAGTACCAGACACACTGTTTGATTGACAAATGATGAGTGGTGCACAAACACCACAGTAATAACTGCTTAGCACAGTGAAATATCCCTTGTTTATACCCAGTACATGGTTTACCTGATGCTCTTCCTTTAGACTTTATGAGCCTTTCTGTCTGTAAATCTCACAAAGTCAAGTAAAACATTGTAAAGGTCTGAGGGCCAGAGCAGTGGCAGACCTCTACTTTCCCACCTGCAGGGAAAATTACAGGCATTTTCAGGTTGAGACCACATTCTGGAGCTAGGTGAGTTTATTAGCACCAGACATAGTGGGATGCTGCCCTCAGTATGTAACTGGCTATGACAGGAGAAACACCTACTGAATTTACTGGAATTGTTGCCTTTTGGATTGAAACCTAACCCCTGTGGATTAAAATGGCACTTGAATAATCCCTAACCCGTACGTGTGTGTTGGTTGAAGTCAAATGCACTGCTTATTCCTCATCCTTCCATCATCCATAACATCACAACATTGACAACAAAGCTAACGTCACCTGCCCCGTACTTACCTGCCATATTTACACATACAAAAATGTGTTTGACCAGAACATGCACATCTTACCAC
>OOFE01021010.1:0-19250 GCA_900323365.1 Monocentris japonica | reverse complement strand
CTTTTCTTTGTCTGTTCAGCCATGGTGGCTATCGCTGCTCATGCTAGCTACCCAGTTCTCCTTCTATTTATTCCAACCAAACCGGATGCGTAAAAGGCTGCATCACTTCCTGTGCAGCAGAGGATTTTTCCCAGGAAAGAGCTACCACACACTGAATGTTTAGAACAGCAAATGTAAAAGCTTTGATGAACTTGGTTGAATCACTAACAGACATCTATGTACATTATATGAAAAGGTTGCAGATAATTACTTCACGTTGTTACCAGTTCCATAGGACCAATGCATACCTTCACTGACAAGCTGATAAAAGTCACTGGTAAAAGCACAGTAAGTCAATTTTTATTTTTATTTAACCAGGTTAGTCCAGCTGAGATCAAAGCTCTCTAGTCCAAGGGAGACATGGCCCAGACAGCAGCAGCACATTTACAGGCAGAATGACAATAAGAACATTTTGTAAAAATGAAAAGACAGCCTAAGAAAAACTGAAAGAGAAGAGGAGGATGAAAAGAGAGAGGTTAAATCCCTTCTACCAGTCTCCCTTCACTTTTATTATTTATTTTACTTCTGTCATTCTGGGGATATTGTCAGGTGACTCTGGCTCTGACCCTTGATCAAGGAGTTGCTTTTATTGGTGCGTTTAGTGTAAGAGAGTCAACTAAATGACTAAAATGAAAATCAAGATGAGGGACAGAGAGAAGAAACACTGGCACACTCGTGAAAGAGTCTACTTAAAGCATTAACAATTTCCAGATTCATCTTTTAACTGCTTTACCCTCAATAAGAGTGTCCGCTTCCTTAGGTTTCAAGTTGTTCTGCAGTCTATCCCATGTGGACAGGGCATCTCTGAATGTGCTTCAAGTGTCTTGACAGCACCGCAGGTTGAGGGTTAAGATTAATGGATCTGAACAGCTGTCTGTCTATTCACACTCAGGAATGCCACTTCAACCAAAAGATTGAAATCAGAAGAGTGAAAGATATATTCAAAAGTTTTCTCTCAAGCCATCAAAAAAACAAAAAACGAAACAAAACTCGTCTGATTCAGCTGCAGTTTCCGGACCAGACATTTCATTAAAGCACTCCCTCTAGGTTATGCAGTTTAACAGGTAAACTGCAGTATCTACTAAGGTGCTCTCTGTGCTAATAGCTACTAATCATGCTCTCTATTCAGTACAGGCTCCCTGAAAATGGACCATCTGCCTAAGAAATGGGTTGAATTCAGAACAGATCACTCCATCCACTACCTAGAAAAGACAGACTTGGTCCAAACAGCATTTCTCTGTGGTTTGATTCAGCCTACTTTGATGCCAGATTGGTGGAGTGTGCCATGTAGAGCAGTTCGTGTCCGCCAGAAAACACAGACAGTCATAGGAAAGTATCTGAAGTCAATTTACTTTTCTTTGATTGGCTTTACGTTGTCTGAGTTGCCACCCTTAAGATTCAAATAAACACCAGGAACTCCTTACAAATACTTTCTGATCTGGAGTGGACTCATCCTCATCCTATTTGTTCATACACTTAGTTAGAAATGGAATTCATCTTTGCCCTCCTTGAAGCAGGAGTAATCCCTCACCAGAAGTTTATTACACGAGAAACTGCAGTACACACTGTCTATACTGTGCACTCTCAGTGTTGATTTTTTGCTCCACACGGGGCCCAAAAGAAAAAGTCAGTGTGTACTCACATTATGGCAAAGTCTAATTCAAATCCTGCTTGTCCCGTAGGAGAAATCTGGAGTACAGACAGGGTTGAAACAAACTTCACGAATCACAACCCAATTTAACATTTAAATAGTGCATCATCTGTTGCCAACTCATTCAGGCCACTCCTCTTCCTGTTTCCTCCACGCTAGCCTTCGCTTCACTGATGCAATGTCACCATAATGGCTGCATAATAAAATGGGCCTTAGTTTCGCTTTCTGACACGTGCTATCTATTTAGATCAGCCCTTCAGTACGAACCAAGGATTCATGTTGTGTTGAAAAGGTTAGAAATTAAACTTAAACTGATTTTTCAGTGCTACATGGTTGCTTTAAAGCTATAACTGCAGCAGTGCTATTTCACATAGTCTACTATCAACACTAAAGGACCAATTTAGCAGCATTTAATCAGAAGCGGACAATGGCTGAAAATAGTTTGGCTTAAAAGTGACTTTTCTTGCATTTGTCTATACCATCAACTCAAGACAGCAGAACCAGCAACCTGGTGATTGGCATTCCCTCTGGGTTTGAATCAGAAAGACAGGACAAGTCCAGACACAGTTCCAACTACTTACCTGTGTGAGTACCTCTTGTGAGTTTATCTGGTAGATGTGGTGAGTCTTGCAGAACCAGATTCAGGGTCTCCCGATCCAAGAGGCTCCCTCTCTTTCTCCTGGGACAGGCTGGACAGCAGTGGGGTGGTAGAGCTCAGGAGTGATCTGGTAACCCTGCAAGCTGCAAGCAGGCTGCACACTGAGGAAGTTCAGCCTATTGGTCCCTCAGCAGACAAGCCCCAACTTGTCATCTGCATCTGGTTGCTATGATAAGCACTGAGCAGCACTACAGAGAGCAGAGGTGACTCACACGGGCCGCTGAGCGCCACCAAGGGGAGGACTGGATGACATAGCAGGGCTGGGACAAGTGGAGGAATGAAAGATATTTTGTTAACCCTTTGTCAACTGAGCAACACTTAGCTCATACCACTACTACCTACTGAATATCCAGAGGTAACACTGTCAGCACATTAAATAACTGCTCGTTTTTCATGTATTATTTTTTGGGGTTTGACAAGAATGGAAAAATCTAATTTTGGAGTTAGTCTTTTTAGATTTTACTATGGTTTGGCCAAGATTGATGAACTATACAACAGTCGATGCCTTTGACTTCTGCTCATATCACATTTATGGTAACAAAATCATTGTTTTCTTCACATATCTAGTGCCTAGTACTCTAGGAGCAGAGGCTGACAAAGTTTTGAAATGGTTCGCTCCAACATCCGTACACTGTAAAGGCCAGAAAGTTCAGATGTTTTCCAGGTTTGACAGAGTAGAAATACAACAAATGCTGATTGGACCATAGTGAGAAAACTATTCATAAGCAGTACAACATGAGCTTCAGTAACATTAAGCAAGAACGTGACCCTAGACACATGCAAGCAAGATTTGAATGTAACAAGGTGAAACTGTCATCTAGCATGTTTTATTAATGCATGCTTTACTAATTTGCAGTATGGTTAGCACAGATAGAGCTCAATGTTGTAAAGTATTATTATTGTACTGAACACTGCTTGCACACAGTGGTAAGCCACTTCCGGTTTGGTACGTTCATGAAAAGGAATCTCAAAGTCACATAAAAAAGGGAAGGAGGGAAAAAAAACAACTTTCAACTCATCTATAAGGTTGCGTCAGTCCCTTTGATCACACGACGTCTGCCAAGTGCTGCACATTACTAGCATTAACCTTCCAAACGTTCTCCACAACACTCACAACGCCTACTAAGCGCAAGATAGTGTAACCTTTCAGATATAGCCACTGTGTTTGTGCCCACCAACAGCAGTATGTAGGACATCCATAGAGATCAGCCCTGGAAGAAAGGCAGTCCCACGGGCTGTGGTCATGTGCAGCTTAACGGATACAGCTTAATGGATACAGCATAGCACAAACACTGCCGAGGTGAGGGGTTCAATTCCTACTGGGGCCACTCAGTAAATAATAAATCTTTTTCCTGTCAACTTGATCAGAGGTAAATTATCAATATCTGCTTTTTAGGTTGAGCACCCATCTTGGATTTTGATGGAAAAGGGTGATGAGTATAAGTGCCATAGTTTGTCATTGTGATCACCTCCCATTGCAGAGCATTTGTTGAAAAATAATAGGCAAAGGCAGGCTTTATGGATAGTCAGAAGAATATGTTTAATAAAAATAATTAAACCTCAATTTCCTCTATAGAACTTCATAGAAAGTAATCCAATAAATTACAAACGACTTTTAAGACGCTTTTTCCTCCACTAGATAAAGAATTATTTGACTACACAGACCACAACTTGCAAATATTGCAACTGTCCAATAAAACAAACAAAAAAACAAGAAATTGACTTCAAGGTGACATTTAGGATATTATCAAGCTTGAAACAAAAAAAGTACAAAGGCAATAATTCTAGTTTTGTCATCTCAGCCACTACTTTACACATATGAAAATTCAAAGAAAACCTCCATGTACAGCAGTAGTGTGGTATTTTGTAGTCATTCTCCTTGCATATTGGTCATTGTTTCCTTGCGTCTGTGTTTACAACAGGTTTAACACTGCTTCTAGTCAATCTAGCACTTGCAGCGCATTGGGAGTCCTTGTACAACCTACAAAAGATATCAAAAGAAAAGCAAAATAAAATCAAAATGTTAAGTCTGATCTTAAGTACCCCCTTTAATGTAATTACTGTATCTGTAAAAGGTATTCAATGTCAACCATTTGTGTCCCAAACCGGCTCAGCACACACGGTCGTCGACCCACGTCTCGCTGTAGGGCAACACAAGCCTGCTTTCACAAAAATGGTTCGGTAAATCACCTACAGCAGAAAAAGCAATGGCTGGGCGTTTGCCTAAGGGCACTAGTTTAAGAGAGCGGAGTTGCACATATACAAAATAACAGTGGCATTGTTTAAGTTCATTGCTCAGACGTAGAAAAATACGGTTATGTTAATAATAATAATAAAAAAAACAGCCATTGCATTGCAAGCAAAAACCATGGTGAGGTCTATATAACAGGCATAGAGGAGAACCACTTTAAAGCAATAGAAATCAATTGACGCGTCTTCAATCTTGGTGTTTAGACCATGGGGTTGTTTATGGTTTAACCCAATGGTGAATGATTTTGCTACAGCAATACCTAACAGCGAAACAAAACTAATTCAATGGGCTTCTCCAACACAGGAGGAGCTGGTTGGGATGCTCCACTGTCCCCAGTCCAAACAAAACTTCCTCCCTCGTTTCAGAAATAATTTGGAAACGTGAATCTAACAGTCCGCCATGTGCCAGCAGCCCTAGAGCAAGCGCTGCTTTAGGACAGCCATGTTGTACTAGAAATAATTACAAAAGGTACTTCGGCTTGAATGAATTCCAGTGTTAACGTCTGTCCTGGTTACAGCTTAAAATGAACACAAGTGTTGTGATAATGGACACAATGCACGGGCACGGAAAATGAGCAAACAGAAGTCGAGAGAAAGAACAAGGTACAGCATAAGGGCACTTCTACATCTAGCTGAAGCTCCATTCACCAGCAGACCAGAGTTGAGGACTGGGTGGAATATACACACCAAATAGCTGCTGTATTGAGCCCTTCCTAAAGTAAGCCCATCTGGTACTGCATACAATTCAATACTTGATCAATCATAATCACAATTACTGCAACCTTAGCTATGTTTTAAACAATTTTGTGCTTGTGCCATTTAACCTTGGTAAGACTTTGGTGGGCAGGTGGGTTGTCATGCAACCGAAGCGAAATCCCGAGGATTGAAATTTCTCCAAAATAGTTAATGTGACACTATCTTCTGAGTGTTCAAAGGGCAAAAACTAAATGCCATTTCACACCAATTACGTAGCTTCTACTCATCATAGCGTGCCATTAGGTCAGTTCAAGGCCCTCTCCTCAATGCACAACATACAGACTGGAAAATTATGGAGTGGGACAACAAACAGAGTCCAGATGGGTAGAGCAGCCCAGTCAAACTAAACAACACAGGCAGAACACAGTGACTGGAAGCGCTCAACGACCTCTAACACACAACCTGGGCAACCTGGACATATGCAGGTGGACGCCCATAAACACAACCATACATGCACGTGGGGCGTTTTTGCACAGTGAAGCCAATTCCTTCAGCTCAGTTGAGGTAAGATGCAATCATTTACGCCAGGGGTGCAATTCTCGCCATGTGTTATCAAGAATCCTGAACCCTTCAACTACACAGAGACCAGTGAATTTTGTCAGGACTTGACTACAGTCAGCAAAGGGCATTTTTTGGCACACAGTAAAAGGTTGCTTTCTGTCTCACAGTCCAAGGGGGTTTATTAGACCCATAGACAAAATCAACAGATGTGCAAGTGAGAGTGTAAGCCTACTATGGGTAGCTAAAGTGCGCCTTGGAATAAATTGTGTGTGTGTGTGTTCTATGTTTGAATTGTACGATGAGGGATACATTGAAGAGTTTCATTCTAAAATCAGATACCCACCATTTGAAAAAAGGACACTTCTTACAAAACAACAAAATGAAAACACATGATGTTACATTGTGAGGGATGGCAGCGAACTTAAGTCTTTGATTCCCAAAATAATATTTGTACAGAGTGGATTCCCTAGGTGTTAGAGATACTGAATGAGGAGCTTCAGGTCAGTTTTGCTTACAAAATGGATGTACACCAATTTAGAAATGAACTCTTCAACTTGATATGAAGATAGGCGATAGGCAGGTGAGGTGTGCAGTGGGGTGGAATATGGCAGACAGAGGATCTACAGCTTCAGTGACATTCATTAGCTGCCCGAGTTATTGCTGACATATCCAAAGTATGATCTGCAAAGCATAAGTGTCAAGGAACCTGTAAAAGTATATTTACAAGAGAAACCAAAATATTTGTCAAGTTCAATCCCCCGACCCCCACACTCAAAATATATTAATAGTACGGCTCGACAGGAGCGTTTATGTAGTTTCACTTTTTTAATAAAATTAAATCCTGACATGGTAATTACAATAATGCCATTTTGATTTCTTTTTTTCTGTTTGTTGCAATTGTACATAATTGTGTGGTACAAGTTCACAAAGAGTTCAGAAAGCTACTAAAGTTTGACATGCAAACATGTCTCTCAAAACAAGACGGTACCTTGTGAACAAACGCTGAAATTTCATTTCAGTTCCTTTTAAGTCATAGTTCTTTTTTTCTGTTTTTTAGTTTTTTTAGTCTTTATTACACAACATTTTAGTTAGTTCTTGTATTTACATGTAAAGAAATCACAACGTAAGTGCAGGAAAATCCATATATATGTGAATATATGTGTACATTTCTAGGCGATACATAAATATATTTATATTTATATATTCATGGGATCAGTCCTCATCACTGGAGTCTGAATCGTCTGATGATGAGGAGGAGCTCCCAGACTCTGATGAAGATGACTCGGCTTTGCCCGAGCCTTCAGGACCACTATTCTCCTTTTGTTCTGCTGAATCCTCTCCCTCCTCTTCTTCCAACACCTCTCCCTCCTTTTCCGTTGCTGGCTGTGCCATCCCCTGTAGTGACGGCTGGGAGGCGGCAGCTGGAGGAGGAGGAGGAGGGCTGGGGTCACTGTTTGAACTCTGCGGCTGTGCGGCAGACACAGGAAGGTTAAGGCCTGGAGTGAGAAGCATCCCTGGGTAAAGCATACTGGAGAGTAACAAGGGGTTAAGAGACAGCGGGTGACTGGAGGCTGCCGAAGCAGCTGAAGCACTTAGTGGGGTGGTGGCAGAGGAGGTGGCGTTGGAAGTGGAGGGAGGATCCCCGATCGGGCCCTCTGTCCTTTCTCCTTTGGTGTCTGAGGTATGGGACGGGGCTTTGGAGGCAGAGGGCTCTCCTGCTCCTCCGCTGGCAGTTCCCTTTGCCGTCTCCTCGGAGCCCGTTGCTCCCTCCTGAGAGGGCTTCCCCAGCAGGCCGCTCATGCCTAGCAGGTTGGGCAGCCCGGCCATGCCAGATAGCATCATTGGAAACATGGCGGCCAGGTTACTAGCGGCTAAGTTGCTAGCGTCAGTTGGCAGCCCCATGAGGCCTGCGGTGAGCTGCAGGGACTGCAGGCTCTGGAGGTTCTGCTGGAAGGCCTGCAGGCTTGTCAGGTCCATTCCAGAGAGCAGACCGTTGGCCAGCATGGGGTTCAGCCCCAGGGCCGAGGCTGCCGGATTGGCTGCTGCCGCCGCTGCTGCCTTGGCCAGGGGATTCTTAGGTCGCCGACCACGCCGGCTCACCTCCTCAGGCACGATGGGTCCCGTCAGGATCCGGTCAAACATACTCTCTGGGAGGTATCCCTGGATGACACACCCAAGACGTGTTAGCCTCAGCAGTACAGTTAGATCAAACAGTTACATTCTTTTGAGGGTTTTGATTGTGGTAATATTATTTTTGGTCAGGGCAGTATGACTGACATCAAGGCCACTGCATTTTCATACGGTTATCACAATACCTGGCATGACAATGGGGTCTGCAAATGTGTAGTCATACATGTATTTTTGCATACCAATTCCCAAACTTTTACCTGGAAATAATCAAATTCATTCATCATTTTGACCCATCTGGTGTTTCAGAGTTGTATGTGTTCCTAGTTGACTCACCGACTGTTTTACCACATCCGCCCACTCGGGTGGGACCCCGTACTCAGGGTTCTCCTGAAGGAACCGGCAGAGGTCCTTTAGAGGAGGGGCGAAGGCACCACCAACCTACAGTCGGGATCAGAGGCAACATGAACCACGGTGCAGAAAATATAACAAAATACAGCAAGTTAAAGAACACAGACAATAGAGAGACCCTTGAAAATGACTACAGCGGAAACGACATTCCCTGATTTTTGTTTCCATTTTGCATGTAGAGTATTTGAGTTTCATTACAATGAGACATCCAGTATTTGAAACATGGGACAGCTACTCTGAAAATATGATTGTTAGCATGAAAATTAAACTCATTAGCGATTAATAGGGATATTATTAGTCATCTTGAGCCCTGTATTTACAAAATAGTAACATTTGAGGAGATGTAATCATCTGTGATTTATAAATCTTGAGCAATGTACATCTGGTAACTGTCTTTTTCCTCAAACAGAGTGATTTGTGACCCTTTATTTGTCTATGTATCTTTGGACACACACTCTCTCTCACACGCCCACACACACCTTGCGTGCGTTTCTCCTGTTGATGATCTGGACCCTTTCTTCTCCTGTTAGGCTGTTGACATCAATCTTGTTGGGGTTCCTGCAGCGGTGCCTTTTCTGCTTAGGCCGGCCGTCCTGGAACTGGAACTGCATCTGCATCTTATTTACCCCCTGGACATGAAATGGAAAATTACTCATGTTGAAGGAAAATGACTAACTGCAGGGGAATTCTGCCAAGATTTACTTTTCGGTAGTTATTCTGTAAAAGTAGACATTTTCCAGTTGTCTCACACATTTTTTCATTTCATTTCATCAAGTATAATCTATGTACTGTCAATAAAATTTTCATTCAACCATATGAGGCAAAGCACTTCTTTGATATCCTTTAATAACACAGAAGTGCATGATCTTTGAGAACTGAACCATAACACCTTTTTGGTGGAATTCCCTGTTAACTACATAAACCATGCACTGCAACATTAAGTTTTCACCAGACAAGGATGGTGAACCAGAAGGGGAGGAGGAAGAGGACTGGCAGGAGAACAGAAGGGAAATGGACTCACAGGGATGAAGGCCCCTGTGTCAGCCACAAAGCCCGGGTGCTCTTTCAACCACTGTTCCAGATCTTTCCTCCTGGGAGCGTCATCTCCAGCAAGCCGGGTGCCGTCTTTGAGGTTGATGACTGGGACCCTGCTCTCTGTGTCCATGGGGCCCTGACTCGGGCCCTGGCTGTAGCCCAACACAGGGGCCACCTGGCCAATGCCACCCCACCCTGGGGGCACCTGGAGATGAGGAGGCACATACCAGTGAGGAAAAAGGGCATTTGTTGAGTGTTTGTTATAATCCAAGCAGACTGTGGTGTACATACATGCTATCTATCACAGTGATTTTGCAAGATGAAAATATACAGCCCATCTTGTCAAACAATATCATAGCACGGGGGTCTACAGTAACGCGTGATCCTGAATGGAAAACTTTAGGAGCAAGCAATTTAGCATCTGTAAAAATAACAAGAAACAACCAACCTTACTTTGAATCTCAAGGTGCACATGTGATTTCTAGATTGCATGTCTTATCTTGAGATATGCAAGATATGCTACTATAGCACTGTAGAGCCCCGTTGCATCACAGGTAAGGTGGGGCACGTGAGGGTCAAGGTGGAGAAAAAGGGTGCCACCAAAAGAGGTGAAAGGTCACATCAGTGCTTACATGATCTGGCACAGTTGGGACTCTGTTCCTGTTCATGAAGAGCAGGTCCATCCCTTCCACGTTCTTCCTCCTCCCCCTCCGCCTCTTCACCACCGGCTGGCCATCCAGCACTCCATTCAGCCTCATCTGACCCGCAAGACCTGGGGGGACTGAACAGAAAACTCATAAATACAGCAAGCTCTATTACAGCCAAAGGATGAGTCATTAAGATACAATCTAGAATTTATCCTACTGTCTACATCTTGGGAAAATTCTCGTGTCCTTGCAGTTTGACTTGTAGATGGAAAATAAGCTTACCTCTACTGTTGGTCCTTTTAAAGAAAAGCTCTCACAATATTTTTCAGACTGAGTAATTTATCAGATGGAAGACATTTTCCTATGTAAACCAAGCCAGTAGTGGGTAGACAGTGTTTAAACTGGCTGTCGCCATACGATAATTACCTCCACCAAAGAGGTTATGTTTTTGCCCCTGTTAATTCGTTAGTTTGTCTGTCTGTCAGCAGGATCATATAAAAATCCTATGAACAGATTTCCATGGAATTTGTGGGACAGACGGGCCTCTGGCCAAGGAAAAATTGATTAGATTTTGGCAGTGATCCAGTTTTTTTTCCATTAACAAAACTAAAGGAGATGTAGACCCAATTCACAATCCTGAGGGTATATTTGCAGGATCAAGAAATTAATTTAACTTAAAATTTAAGTGATAGGAATGATGTCTTTGGGTGTAACAGCAAGTTGGAGAATTGTTCAGCGTTTGCGGAGGTTTACTCTCTCCAAGTGTCTTCTAAATATGGACTGGATCTG
Source organism: Monocentris japonica (assembly GCA_900323365.1). Lineage (NCBI taxonomy): Eukaryota > Metazoa > Chordata > Actinopteri > Trachichthyiformes > Monocentridae > Monocentris > Monocentris japonica. The sequence continues at coordinate 8,386 of OOFE01021010.1, read as the reverse complement.
TGAATCAGTTTTACCATACTAAAGGTCAAGTTCACACTTTCAAGTCAAATCATCTTCAAGTCATCAAAACTTTGCTCTGCTGCCATCTAGTGGCTGCAAATGAAAACATGGATGATCTATCACAACACAAATGGCACAATACACACGTCTTCATAGACTTATTCCAAGTAAACACACCGTGCTGGAGGCTGCCCTGTGGCTTGGTGATGTCAGCCAGGCCTGTGTCTGAGGCGCTCTGCAGCTCCTGAAGCCGGGCCAAGTACTGCTGTTGGGCCTGGGGGCCCTCCTCCGACTCCAGGGGTCTCTTCAAAGGTAATGCCTGCTTCTGGAAGGTCAGCTTTAGACCTCCCTCCTGCTACACACATAGAGACAGGGGGGTCAGCAAGAAGGGCAATCACAATATAGCCACAAGACAAATATAGAGAATTAAAAAGGAACTGAGTTCAGTTGTTTGTATTTAGAAGGATTTGGAAATTTTGTCTTGCCGTGTCACACTTTTAGCCCAAAGTTGAATAAGTTGTATAAGTAAACATTTGCGCCCCTAAAATTCAAGAATCACCACAGGAAATAAGTGTTGACTTGTGTCATTTGTGTTGTTTGGTTTGTAGAAATTTTATTCATCAAACCCAAAAATCATTCAATCAGTAAGAAGCTTCTATGATAAAATAAAAGTGATTCAGGTATTTTCTTGTTCGTGGTACGGAGAGACAGGTAGAGGCTAGCGGTGCACTGGGAGAAGTCTAGTGGAGTGTAGTGGGAAGCCATGTCGAGGAGTAGCTGCTATCAGCATATTCATCATGTACAGTCCACATTTTATGGGTCAAGCCGTAGTTGTCAGTGCAGCTATGATGTGGGAAAATATCCCTGTTACCAAACAGCTGCAGCAACACAAAAGCATTAAATACATCAAAGCAAGTGGCAAGCCCGCCAAGTTAATAGCCCCGTTGCCTACAGGGACATCAGAGAACACCCACTGTCCAAGGATCCATGTCAATCAGATTATGAGCAAGGCCCCTTCAATCCAGAGAGGCTCAAAACAAAACCTTCTTATTATATTCTCATGAATGAGTGATTTCTGCTCATGTAATCACAGCCTCAGAGCCCAATTCAAATTGAGTGTGTGGGAAATGAGTCGAAGGCTGCTATTAAATTAATCTCTCCTCCTGCCAGGCAGTCAAAACCACTAATCATACCCAAAGGAGAGAATACAAAAAAAAAGAAGAGAGAAACATGCTGAACACTGCAACTAATACCGGTCATGGTAACACAATGGTGGTAGGGTCCTACAGGGCAGGGAAGAGGGGGGAGGAGGAGAAACAAAAAATCAACATACATCATTGAGTTTGACTGAGAACTCCTTGTTTTCTGCAACATGCTTCTTCACCTTTGACCCCTGCGGCGAGGCAGAGGGGTCCTCACACAGGCTGTTGGCATTGTCCAGTAGCTTGGTGGTGTAGAAGGAGGCCACTGCGCCTCCAGGTTCGTAGGCCCGCCGTGTCCCTGGCCACTTCCCCTTCAGAACCGCCTGGCAGATGCTGTCCAGACGGTTGATCATCACACGGTCCTAAACAAATGGAGATCAGGACATGCAAGCTCTTGTATCAGTGACAGTTTGGATTTTAATCTCTTTTTTTTTCCCCCCACCAAGATTTTTACATTTTTGCTTTATTAGATAGCGTCTAGTAGAGAGTGACAGGAAAGATAAGGGAGAGAGGGGATAACGTGACAAAAGTTAGGAGCTGGATTCAAAACCAAAATATTGCCAGTACATGGTTTTCATGAACATTGCTTTTCATGACTTCCATCCACTGCAGTGTAAATTATATGACAAATATTTGATATTGTCAAATATTCTCTTTTTTGTTGAACACCTGATTTGATTATCCCAGATCTTGTTTTGGCTACCTAAAGCAATCAGTTGAGACTTATGTAATGTTACGTTGGTGGTTATTCAAAGCACCTTGATCTACCATCAGCAAAGAGTAATGTCAAATGTCAACAGATTCTCAAATTTGAGCTATAATTCTCAAACTTCCCACGTTTTCAATGACTGCAGGGGCGCTGATCCTGGGCCAGAGGGACAATGCTCAGACTCATCTGGTTTAATATTTTGTGTAATGTCCCAGTGCTTAGATGCTTTGCTAGCCACCCTCTGTCATTATGCATCAATGAAGATGAACTGGTTGCATGCATGTTGTTTACCTTTGGCCAATAGGATGCAGCCAGCATGTACCCTCCCTGGAAGGGATGTGAGGAGTTGGTGACGCCGTTCTCAGCCACGTGGCTGTCCTGCGTCTCATCCTGCATCGTGTTGAGAGATGCGACGCTGTCCTCGTCAAAGCCCTTCACACTCACCACTGCAGGCACTGAGAACCAGACAAGACACACAATTCAGACGTTAGCAGCAAGTCTGAAGCCTTTTAATGAGTGGTAAATACTTTCATGTTCGATTCATTTTTATCTAATTGTTCCTGCTCTAATAAACACTTGAGAAGAGTACCGCTATGCACAGATGCACATCTACAACATATGGTATAAGCATAATAAGAGTCACTGCTGGCACTGGAAAACGCACAGGAAACATAATGCTGCCCTACAGCAAAGAGCAGTAGCTATGTGAATAGAAAAACTAGTAGAACAATGACAGAGTTTATCTCTCATTCAAACACCGTAGCAGTGAATGTGGCTAGTGAATTTGGGGATTTACAAGCCACATTGTGTTGGGGACAAAAAAAGTGTGTTTCCTGCACTGCACATAGTATTGATAATGATAACTCTACTCTGTGCAGTTTTTGCCAAATAGATGTGAAATGTGATTTACTGACAGCCACAGAAGGCAAGACATCAAGGACTCACCTTTCTTCTTCCTTTCCTCTGCCTCACTCTCGCTGTCTTCTGAAGATGATGAGGAGGAGGAGGAGGATGACGAAGAGCCAGAGGAGCAAGACGATGAAGAGGAGGAGGAGCTGGACCCAGAGTGTGAAGAGGAAGATGATGAAGATGACGATGAGGAAGAGGAGTGTGAGGAGGAGCTTGAAGAGGAGCCATCCGAGTCTGACTCCGAGCCCCGTCTGGCCTCCCTGCGGCTCCTCTTGCTGGCCTTCTTGGGTTTCCTCTCTGAGGAGTTGGGTGTGAGAGGCTTGGTTCGTGCTGCCACCATCCGGCTCTCGTTCTCCCCCTTCACAGAAACTGGCTTCTCCTCTAGACCTGTAGGAGCAGCCATTGCTGGAGGAGGGCTCCAACTCTCCCCCTGCTTGTCATCCCCCTCTGAGGCTGGCTCCTCCTTGGGCACAATCCCCGAGGGCTCCATGTCCCTCTGGGTTGGCGTAGGCAGTGGAGAGCCAGTCAGCGCTGAGCTGGTGACCTGGTACTGAGGGTGTATAAGTGGCGTGGATGTGCGGGACTGTTGCTGTGTAGCTTTTGTCTGGCTGTAGTTGCGCTGGGCATCCATGAAGCTGAGCTCAGGGTCTCGAAGGATGTGGTAGTCTGTGCGGCTGACGCCGTGCTTGGCAGCGCCAATGAGTAGGTCACGGTCATGGGTACCAGGCTCCCACCAGACGGGTAGGTCAGAGCCCATCTGGCACAGTGACAGGCGCTCATACAGCAATGGGTGGCGAAGGACTTGCTCCCTCACCTGGCGAAGCAGCTCCACCCTGTATAGGGTACGAGATGCTCGCTCCTCTGTGATAGGCTGGATGGACAGAGATGGGTCCACCACAGAGTCTGGAACAAGACAGGAAGAAAGCGAAGCAGGTCTGAGAGAAGGTGTGAGAAAGAAAATAAAGGCTGCACAATGGGTACAGTGCATGGATCGGTTTGTGTCTGGAGTTTAAGCATTACACTGTTTACCTTTCTACAAATGATTAACCTTATCAGCCTCCCAAACCTGCTGAGCCAGCCTGAGCCTCTAGAATAAAGCCACTCACAGCCAGGACTGAGAGCACAAAATCCCTAAAGCATAGTTAAGAATGTGAGTGTGTGTGACACCAGGACATGACACAGAGCATACTCTGTACTCTGTGTGCCTTTGTTTATCAATACATAAAGAAAGTAAACATGATTTCTCAGTAAAGCATGTTATCATATTGTAGAGCAAGCAACTGGCGACTCTAGCAAAATGTTGAGGTTGTCTTCAGTGTCAAGGGTCTTTAATTCAGGGTATATAAATAAACACTCATGCGTGTGGACCCATTCGTATAGATCTCTGACCTCCTTCTTTTGCCGGCAGGCGACACACCCTTCGGCACATTGAGGTGAAAGCCCATAGGTATTTCTGCAAGCTCTCATCAGTCTTCTTGTGCAGCCGAGCCATAGCCCTGAACTTGGTCCAGTCGAAGCGGCCAAGGTCCGGGTCAAAAACCACACCGAAAGTGGAAACAACCCGGTAGAAGTCAGCCTCCTCTCGTCTGGTCCATCTGAGGAGAGTGGAATAGATAATTGATAATAACAGATCATATATTTTAGTTTATATTTTAGCTTTTCATCCCCAGAATTATTAATCGACACCTCCACGATCCATTTTATCTTCAACCAATGGTCCATCTGAGCTCTGTGGTCTCACCTCTGCTGGCGTTCGATCTTGGCGGCCATCTTGGGGTTGAGGGTGTCGTTGAGGGTCGGGGGCAGTGGGCAGAGTGGAGCAGCCATCATCATGGCCTGCTGGGAATGGGGCTGAGTCTGAGTCTGGGCCTGGTGGATGTGCAGGATCTGCCGGCTCTTGGTGTAGCGCTGGGAGGCCGTGATCAGACGCCTCAGCCTGGCTGTCAGCACAGAGGGGGAGGGCCAGTAGGCAGTGTCCCCTTCATTCACTGGAGCCGCATCTGGACCAGAGTAAATATACAGACAGTAACATATAAATATATGAGAATATGTACAAGGCTCCCACACCTTTCTGCTAATTCACTTGACAGCAGAAATTCTATTACCAAGATTTGTCAGTGTCAATGTTCAACTGCTAGAATTATCAGGAATTCATTTGGTACTTCAAAGGCAACCAAGCTTGGCATCAGACACTTGACTAGTTAAGCAAAAGATTATGAACAACTTTCTGTGACATTTCCGTAGAAGATTTGGGCCGTTTTTTTGGCTAAGGCATGGTTCATGCTTTCCATGTGAGACAGCTGTCCCATCTGTGTAACCTTGGCATTCCTGCTTCTTGAGCTTCTCATGAGAGCCACGCGCCTGAAAACTAAAGTATGTTTATGGTGCTGTAGGAAAATTCACCTCTCCACCCACCCCAACAAGTAAAAAATAACCCCGCCGGAATCAGCCAATAGTTCGTGTTTCTATTCATCTGCGCTGCAGTTTTTTTCATGGATTTGTTGGAAGCAAGTTTTGAATATGTGTCATTTTCTTTCCAGAGTTGGAAAACACATCTTTCAAAATAACTTCTCCAGGTTTCCCATGCCTACGGGAAGCCTCAATTTATATTCATGATGATAATCCCCTGTGTATTACAGGAGTTTAATACTCACCTCCGGCATTGTCAGTGACAACCAAGTCTCCAGGAGAAGAGGCGTCATCCTGCATGAAGAGACGATGTGTACGTTTATGGAAGGACGAGGCTACTACATTGTATTGAAACCAACAAGAAACCAAGAGAGTGTCAGGCTGTGATGGAGCCTACAGCAAATCACAATCTAGCCCAAATACTTGTACCCATAAACAGTGATCCATTTACTAAGTCAGTCAGACTTGGCAGACCTTATCAAAGGGGCAATGCACCCCCTCCACTTCCTGTGGCCCTACCTCCATATCATCCTTCAGCAAGGCTGGGGCAGGCTTGTATTCTGGGTCGTCCACATCCCTGCAAACACAGATAACAAGCGCCCATCAGCAGAGGCCACACAGGGTAACTGGCAACACAAAACACCCACTCACTTTCAACATCTGCCTCACATAGGAAAGTGTTACGTGTTTAATAGAGCTGTTTGTGAATAAGAAAGGGAACATAATATTTAGTGAGTTAGTTCCTTTACAAGCAGGATGTCTTGCCTAATAACTGGCAGGGTTATGAAAAATTGCACCACTTCTGGATTGTCTCATTATGGGAACTGTATTTTGCAGAGCAGAAACACAGCAGAAATAGTTGGCCATGGTGTATGTCAGACCTGGAGCAAATAGTACCAGAAAGTTGCAACTACTGTTTGACACAGGACTGGTGTTATGCACCCACCCATCCATGAAATCATTGGCTCTCTGTTCTGCAGCGATGGCCTTCTCATCCGGTCGTCCCACGCGCTCTAAGAAGCACAGGGCAGGATCTGCTCGGATAGTGTTGTACTTCTCATAGCCTGGGAGGGCACAGGAGTATAAGCGAACACCATAGTGGGTAAAGGGTAATGCATGGAAACTCTTAGATATGGAGCACATATGCAAGCTGGCCAGTTTCCCACAACCACCTGATATCTATGGAACATGATATGCCACAGAGAGCTACGTTCCATAATCAGATATTTGCCATTTGAAAAATATGACGCTAAAATTATTGATATCACAAAATCAAAACTTTTACACAGTGGATCATCTACCCTTTAGACTTACTGAACACTGGGTAATGACTTTTCCCCATAAAATGAACATACTAAACAGCAATTTGCAATAGAATTTTTACATCTTACAAATTAATTAGATGCCAACCAGGTATAATTGTGAAAAGTGTGGTGCACATTATACACTTGACAGGCTAACTTGCTATATGAAGCTAGGGTGTGACTCACCGTGCTTGTAGATGCCCAGCAGCAGACACTTGTCAGAGGTGATATCCCACCACAGGGCCGGTAGCTCAGAATGGTCCGGTTCTGGCACCCAGATCTTGATCTCACTGAGGAGCAGGAGGAGGAGATCCATTTAGACATCATAGGAGGAACATGTATAGACTTCACACAGCACTGTTTGGATTTAGACCTAGTTTCTCTAAAGATGCCCTGTGTGGCACTGCCTTGGTTGATTGGTTGGTTGATTACATTTGGGGTGGGATAGGATTCGATCAGGAAACTAAAAGCCTCAATATTTCAATTCTTTCTGCCACCTAAATGCTCTCATGAGCACAAAAACTACATACAATAATTTGTAGGTATAACACATGAATACCAGATTTATGTTATCAATTTTATGTAACTTCATACGGTGGTTTCCTTTGTCGGTGGTTTCCTTTGTCACTGGTCGTGTTGAGAAACCATCCTAAGTGGCAATATATTGTAGGTAATGAGGAACAACAGTTCACTTTACGACCAGCAGGTGGAGCTCTACAGCTTTCCTAGTCCTTTACAATGTTAACTGACTGGTTGGCTGATGGGCCGTTTCTCCCTTCAACAGGTTGCTACCATATGTGCCCATTACCCTGCTCACCGCTTTAATAATGTTTTACTTAATAGGCAAATGAGGATGAACGGCTTGGCAAGACAATCAGACGATTTTCACCTCAACTTGTAAATTCTGTTTGTGCTGAAAGGTTATAACCCTACGTAGATCTGGACCGTTGTACCCAGCTGCTGGGGGAAAACCACAAACAAATCTAGCTAACCCAGTGAGTAAACCACCGAGATGAATCCAGCTATTCTGTTTTCTATGCTGTTCAGAAAGCTGACAATCATGCTGGTGGAGGTATATGTGTGGTCGACCGTCTACCACTATGTCTTGCATTGTCCCTTTGCACTGTATGTGAGGAGCTATTGTCCCTGTGCCATGTTGTGTCAGTATGTAATGTTACTGTTAATTGTTGAAAAGTTTCCCTGCACCAATGCCACCAAATGTAATTCTTGTAGATTTAATGGGCCTCATTCACGTAACGTGCGTATGTAAAGCGTTCATATGAGCGTTTCTACGAAGATAGTCTGATTCATCATTTTGTTCGCATCTGAATTTGTTCGTTGGTACGATCAAATCCTACGTGTGTTTGAAAACAGGCGGGAATTTGTTTGTGTGTTTGGAAACATGCGGGCAGGCTCTTAGAACGGCTTTTCTTTATGAAAAATCCATTACAGTAGTGCCAAACCTCAACAACAACAAGATGTTTCAGTGGCCTTGTAGAAAAAAAGACCTAATAGGCTGAAATGGTGTATTTGCTGAACTGTCCTCATTCATAACAATACAAGATTATCAGACTTGTAATGGGTTGATCACATGGACTGGACGTCTTACAAATACAATTACATAGTCCTACCATCTGATGAAGATGCAGCCTGGATTTGATCTGTGTCCAACTCCAATGCTGACTGGACACCCGACAGTGAGGTCTCTCCTATTGATTGATCCTCTGATCCATGTCGGATAGCGCCACAGTGCGCTGCCGTCCTCCTGTGGCTGATAATACGCGTCTACTTCTCCTTATTCTTTTTTGCAATCTAGTTTCATGTCGAACCATTTCTTTTTTTTTTTCTCAGCA